>CAFUXE010000507.1:183652-219953 GCA_903364295.1 Serranus cabrilla
TTGTACTGAAGGCTAAAAGAGTGAGAATTCAGGCTTACACCATATCTCATTACAATACCCAACCAAACCAATACTGTTCTGAAGGAAATGTGTTACTGCAATAAACAGGGAAGCCAAAGTAAAAATCTTTAAACAGAATCAGACAGTCGAGAGAACTCAATGCAACATCACACTCAAACAGACACGCTGTGTCAGCTTGTTTGAGGAAAGGCACAAACATAATGCAGCACAGTGTACCAAGATAGTTTTTGGAAGCTTACAACAATATCTAATATTTTCCCACAATCATATCAGCCAAGATGAATACGCATGAGACTTCAAACAACAGCAAAATAGACTTAGCTTTTAAAAATATTATATATATATATATATATATATATATATATGTGTGTGTGTGTATTATCGACAGGAGTTGAAAGTGTAAAAGGAAATGATACATTATATATCACAGAGAAGTGGAAGAGATCAAAGAAGAGTAATGGAAAACTATTTTTTATCAACCTGGAGAGGATGCAGATGGAAAAATATCACAAAATTCTTTATAACACCAGCAGAAAAAAATATAATATAAATATAACATAGGTAAAAGGTGTTGGAGTAATGGGTGGGTGCTGTTTTATTGATATTGTGAAATCCAGGCTATTGCAGCTGGTCTATTATTTCCCCTAAACCTACCTAATCATTATATCCACATGACTGATAGTTATTTATCGCTTAAATTACGCCTATATTATTGTCACAATATCACTATTGAAGGATCCCAATAAAAAGAGTTTCTGTTTTGCTATGATTTGACAGTTGTATCAAGTGTGACACACAAAAAGAAAAAAAACTCCTAAAGCAACGTTCAATGATCTGCCAAAAACTGTAAAAATAGCACTGGACTGAAGCCAAGTTTGCTTTTCAAAGCTGATACCAGCCAACATGTCGGTGCCTTTCTGGTTGCCTGAATTAAATCACTACTTATGGCGCTGGGGTTAAAATCTCCCACACTTTCCAGTTCAGGGAAAGCAGCACCAGAATAATGAATTTTGAATTTACAAACCTATAAAGTTGGACAGTTAAATCAAAAACGGTAAAACATACCGACAAAACAGTTGCTTCTCTTCTTCTCCAGCACCTGGCTGATGTTGCGCACGCTACAAACGGAGAACTTATTGTTGTTGAGCTTGTCTCCTGATGTAGCTCTTGCATACATGATATAATTGCCCTTCTCCTTCTTGTCTTGGCTCTTGGATTCTCCTGGGGTGCACTCAGATCCAGAGTCGTGCTACGAATGAGAAAAACAAAAAAAATCACAGGTTAGAAGAAGAAGGGACAAAGTGTACAAGCCGAATAAATTCACTCTCACCGTGCATAAATGTGGCACATCTAAGTAACTCACCGGGGAGCCAAAGTTGTGTCCTACTTCATGTGCAAAAGTGATATGGGAGACTTTTGGAGGTACGTGGGAGGCATAGTTCTGTACAGTGATTATACCAGTGTTGAGAGACTTCTTTTTTCCGTCTGAGTACAGCTTGCTTTTTTCACAGATGCCTCCGGAGCTCCCTGGGAAAGAAGAGCACAAGTTGGACCAAACCTTGTTCCGAACCACGGCTACGAAACATGAAGGATTTTCCTTATTAAAGCGCGAGAATCTGATTAATGTCGCAACATTTTTTTCAATTAATGTCCGGAAGACATAATGCCTTACTTCGAAACATAATGAGTGCGATTCATCAACATGTTTCCACAACATGTTAAATTCAAATTGTTTATCATTGCCAGCAGGAGACACATAATCTCCCACAGTGAATTAAAGATTCCCACAGTGCAATATTTTCCGGTAAAACTTCAAATTAAGAATGCAGCACAGAAAACATCTTAGTTACTATCTCTGCAGTGACAGAGTGCAACCAATATATGGCTAGGGCCATAATGAACAGCTGTAGTTGTTTCTCAGCCTGAGTCACTCAGCTTTTCCAATCCCAAATACCACTGATATGTTTCCTTGTTGTGGCAACAATGTGCAATCCAGATATGCCACAGTTCACTTATACTGCTTCCCTGGAATCATCTCATATTCACCAAGACTGTGTGTCCCTTATGATTATGTGCATACAACCCAGTTATTCAATTATATTACATTACGTGTTGTATAATGTTTAAAAATAGGACCTATTATTTGCAGTTTCTGATCACTGATGACAGTATTTCAGTACCTGAGGGGGCTCCCACCCACGCCAAACCCAGCACTCCGTCATCAAAGTCTCTGTCGGTGAAAACATAAGCCAAGCAGTAGTCGTCGTGGTTCTGCTCCGAGTTCAGCTCCAGGAACTTCTCCACGCCGATGTTGGGAAAGCGGAACGGGTTGGACCGGTCCCTCTCATCACTGGTGGTGTTTATCTGCAGAAGAAGATGATGATGATGAGTTCAGGGGGAAGAAGACGAAGTGGCCAAATCTAAAATCAACACAAGACTTAAAAACCAGGATGAGACTTACCCTGATCCTTTTCACCATAAAGCTGATGTTGCGAATGCCCATGAAGTCTGTGCCCTGATAGATGGCATCAATGGCCTTGACATGACTGGAGATCTGAAGAAATATAATTACAAAAAAGCTTCAGCTACAGGTGTACTTCAGTGCTCCACATCTGTTTAGAGCAACTCAACATTTTGGTTGCACTGGTGCCGTGAAAGGCTCAGCCCAGACCTGACACCATCACTTCATCACCTGTCTCCCCCTTCTTTGATAAGATGCCCTTCAACCAAAACTCTTCAGCAGAGATCTGACTGTGGTGTTGTATTTTTGCTGTAGGAGCATCAGGTTAGGTGTGTGGCAGGTAGAGAAGCTACTCTTTCTGCAACATGTTTGCACCAGACGGTGGAAAAACTGAAGCAGCGAAGACAGAAATAAAAATAACATTAAATCCTGTTGATGTTATTGATTTGAAGGGATTTTTTTTTAAATCTGCAGCTTTATTACTATTTATTGTGTAAAGAAATTAAAGATGTGTATTGAAACTGACAAAAAAAAGTTAACGCTTAACATGTAGTATAGGTGACAAAAGGTGTGGTGAAATTATTTGGTGCACATAAATGAAAAAAATATGTCACGTTCGTGAAAAAATCCCAGCATCAGATAAAAAAAACCTACACACCGTACTTACTGTGTAAGTCTGATTCTAACAGCACCACAGGAGCATGTGTCGAGTGAGTGACTGTGAATTACCTGAGCAATGACAGCCTCTCTGGTCTTGTAGTACTTGTAGAAGAGGTGATCCGTCTGAATGAAAAGCTGGCAGGTGTTTTTCTCCACCTGAGCCATCCGCTTCTTCCTCAGCAGCACAGGCTCATTAAAGCCCGCCTCAGTGAGGAGCTCCTGCGGTGACGTGATGGAGGGCCGGAAATAGACAGTTAAATAAAACATATATGTAACATTTTCGACCAAACAGTGGCTAAATAAATAATGTCCGGTATTTTTAGGCTTGGGGTTTTCAGCTGCAATACGCTTATGCAACTCTGTTGCTGTGGAACATTTACTGTATGTGTCACATATACAGTCTGGAGTTTTTATGCAAAACATAGATGTTGCATATGTCTGTTATAATACTTTTATGGGTACATTTTACATACACTAATTTTTTAAAAGTTGCTCCAAATTTGTGGCACTTTTTTTTTTTTGTAAAAGTAGCTCCAAATATAATGTTACTTCTGTTATACTTGTATTGACTTGACATTAGATACCACAGTATCCCAGCTCAACTGTTTTTTCCATGGATTTAAACATACAATATTTCCATGGGAATTACGTTTTTATGGACATTTGCCATTTTTTGTGCATATTCCTGACTCTGAGTTATAACATTTTAACAGAAAAAAAACATTACTGCATACACCCCTAACAAAAGGTACAAAACTTTCAGCAAAGAACAACTTTTCCCCTCCTATTGTGATGTGCTACTAATTAATTGTGTAGACATCCATTAGTTGAGCTGAGATCGGCTGTTCTCACCAGTCAATATAACCTCAAAGTGCACACAGAGACAAAAAAAGCATCCATGGGTATCTCTGACCCCTAAAAGCTCGCCATCCCTTGAATAAACACTGTACGGGTTCACTGTGGTGTGTGGAGAGGTTCACCTTGGGTGGCTCCTCTACGGCCGAGGCTTGATACTTCTTCATCTTTTCAAACACTGAGCTATCAGCGCAGCCTCCCTCTGGGCCGTACTTGTGCGGGTAGTCTGAGTGAGAGAGGCAGACACAACACAGTTAGGATTATGTGAGACAATGATAGCTACTTAACCCCCTGAGTCTCTCTATTTCTGGCACTATTCATGATCAGCTAATGGATGTACTTACACGCCACTTGAGCCTAGCTTTGCTACGAGAGCTGCTACTGTCTTGTCGCTCTCATTAGCGATTCCTCTCACATTTCTGTTTAATTTGCCCCTCAGCCACATACTATATGTACACAGATGATTTGAAATTAGGGGATGCCAGTGTAGTGAAGTATGCTTGGTGCTCACTATCAGCACCAACATTGTAAAGACTGTTGAAATGAGCCAGTAGCCTGAGAGAAAGATCGTGTTACTCAGCTAATGAGCACCCCGGGTATCTTCGCACCCTGGGGGGCGATCACACCAGCCTGCCTCCGTCGGCTCAGCTGCCCTAACCTTGCACTTCCTAGATCACACATTTACATAAGCGTGCATCCAATTACACATACACGATGATTACATCCTGTCAAAGTATTTGTGTAGCTGAGGTTGCTGGGGACTTACGTATGTCGTCTTCGTGATAGATGACTGAGTGGAAGGGCACGTCTTTGCCCTCCAGGTATCTGTCAACGGGCTCCACGTAGTAGGTGCCGTGGTAGCTCTGAATGAAGCCCTCGAACTTACCATCCACAACGGAGCCATGAGTCAGGGTACCTTTCTCACCTGGGAGTCCAAATATAGAGGAAAATGTGTCAGAGGTTTCACATAAGCCAAAGTACCACTGCAGGGTGTAATGAAATGAGAGGGACTGCCTCACCGTAGATTTCTCCAGTGTAGATATGAGAGGTATCAAAAGGAATCTCGTCCCCTGAAACGTCTACCTTTAAATCTGGGGCAAACAGCATGGTATCCCTCTTCATTCGTAAATTAAAATGCCTGCAATTAAAGAAATGAAACAGTAAGCAACAGGAAAACAAAACACATTTGAAAGTGATGACAGCGGTAACACCATGGGACAACAGTGTGTTTTCGATAGAAATAAGTTTGTTCCCGAAACCATCTGCTGAAATGATTCATGGTACAGAGAGTGAGCGTATGGATTTGGGTGTGCACCTGAATTCGCTCTCACTTTGGGAGGTAAACAGCATTCACCCGTATTTTGAGAAAAAGTAAAATGCAAATGAAAAGGGAAAAAGGTGAAAGAAAGGGCAAGATTTGGCAGAGAGAAAAACATGTCTGCTGTTTTCCGTTGCAGAAGGGAAACTGCAGTTTTATTTTGTAAGAGAGGGAACAAAAAATGAGGACATCTTGAAACAATGCTGTTTTTTGTTGCTCAAACATATGGCAGGGATACAAAGATGCTACAGTAAACCTTGAGTTTCATGTAACACCTACACAGTGCTCTTATTGTGTGCTCGTATTGTGTGTAAGTTACTCTTCTGTAGGTCAGACACAGCAGTTAATTTAACAGCAAGAAACACACTGATCTTTTTGGAAATTTACATGAGAAAATTATGGCAAAACATGACATGATGGCATTTAAATCTGGTATGTGTAAAGAACTTCTGCCACAATTATTTTCTGTTATGACTTAATGTCAGGGGAAGTGTTTTTAAGGTGTATTAAAACCTGAGAACACCTTCATACAAAATACCAGCAAGTGGAAGGTGGATGCGGTGCAGCAAATTAAATGTAAGAATTTGAGTGGTGTCTCGAGCTTTGTCATGAATTCAAAGGAAAAGAAGCTGACACATTCCTGCTTTTCAAAGGAACAGACATTCCCCTTCTGTGTGTTTGTTTGCACAGCTCTCATCGTTCTCTTCCCTATTAAGCAGCATCAGAATTTGGGAACAGCAGGCCGTGCTACAGGCAGGACGATAAACAGCCTTTGCCAAGCTCCCAGCCAGATGGTCTTGACTTTGTCATGGAGAGTGTGGACACTTTCTATCAAACAACACCACCTCTTCAAAATGCTGCAGGAGGAGCCATGACAAAGACTGAATGTGTCCATCTATACATTCACACCTTGATTGGTTCCCCACCCAAGTATCAAGTGTAAAAAAACACCCGATCCCTCAAAAGACTAACTAACATACACACCAAGATTCTACTTCACCTGATCTGCCTTTATGTAGGTTGAGGCCAGAAATCAGGAAAAACTTGACTATGGCTGCAACTAACAATAATTGCTTTATAGAATAATCTTCTAAATGAATCAATCATTGTTTTGGCAAAACGTACGAGCTTATTTTGTCCAATAAATAGTCCAAAGCAGGAAATCCTCCCAACTCAGAAGCTGGAACTTGGGGATGTCTGGCATTTTTGCCTGAAAATGGCTTGAACGATTAATCGGATTATCAAAAATAGTTGGTAGTTAAAGTCCTGATGATTGACCAATTTATTGGTTTTGCTCTAATAGAGACCATAGAAACCACACAGAAAGAACTATGGTTGAGATCAAAATCTATCCTCAAGCCCCTGATGAGCTAGATCTATGATCTCATATAACAGGATTAAATGTAAACAACTGTCAATCACACTGCAGATCTCCACTGCAGCTTACCTCCACCTTTAATAATAAACAATATAGGCATAGGGGATGAGTTTTGCAAATGAATAGACAGCCAGGTAAATAAAGACAGAGATGAGGAGACATAAATATAGATGGAGATCCAGACAGAATTTCCCTTCAGGTTAATATCTGGAAAAACTGACAAACCTTCCATGGGCGTGAAAATCTAAATGAAGGAACTTGTCTTCATGAGAGAGCGCCCTCTTGGCCCTCTGATGGTTGCTGTGCAAAAGCTCTGTGTCGTAGGACAAGCCTTCATAGTGACGGATGTACTTGTTCAGGGGATTTCTATAGTGTCCTGTGTGAAAAGAACAGAGGAACTCATGTTACCAGCAAAAACATGATTATGGACACAGTTTCTATATCATCCATTTTTGGCTGTTTATGCATGTTAGTAGACCAAAAGATTATGTGTACAAAGGTCTGAGAGCTCATGACACAGAAATATTATTACAGACGACTATAAAAAAGGTAACATAAAATATATATAAAAGACAAATTGTACACTGCCACATGTAAAACAAAAATACTAACATCTAAGTTCATAAGACTGAAGCTGCCTGGCACCACAGTGTGTCTGTACAGACTATTTTTAGCAGAAGGCAGAGAAACTGCTATCTGTGTATGTTAGGAAATATATTTCAAGCATTAGATGCTTGAATTTGAGTCTTTAAGGCGACATTAGAGTATAAAGCTACATCTTAGTGTAAGTGATAGCAGCATGGCAGATATTAGAGTAATTTAGGTGCCCAAAAAATTGATGATCAGGCAGATATTTCACAGGCAGGATTGAAAAGATGAAAACTCACAGCAAACTAGTGTGGTGTGTGTTTTAAAATTCAGCTAAATATATTTAAGTCAAATGGATGCCAGTTCTGGAGCTGTGCTTAACAACAGCCCCCAGCGTCACAGCATAATTATTTCGCCACCAGAAGAGTGGGTGGTGGGCTCCAAGGAGAAAAAAATCCCACCCATTTCACCAACTGCTTCACACTCAAACACAGACTGACAAACTCCATTTACAGAAAACATAGTAATTTAGCTTAGGCTATGTAAGTCCTTTGGAAAGTTACTCTGTATTTGATGTTCAGACGGTGAACTGAGCATGCTGTAAGATCAGATATTATCCCCTTAACATACAAACCAAAAGAAAGGATTTCAGTAAATATAGTATATGTAATTAGTACTGTCTGACAGGTAATTATGCCTGACTAGTGAGCCATAAATTATAGGATTCGTTGTAAGTATGTAAGAAGCATGGGCATGTAGACCAGGCTTCAGCTTTCTCTCTTCATGTTAAGTATGAAATATTTAGGTGCTAACAGTAAATTTTTCATTGAGGCCATGAGTATTGTGAAATATCTTATTATCTCAATGCTTACAAAAGCAAGCTAATAGTCATACGGTCGTATTTCTGTAATAAAACAAACCATGCATAACCTACACAAACAACAGAAGATTGATTACTGAAGCACAATCGTATTCATCGTTTGGTGTTAATTTAAATCACACAAGGTGGCCTTATGATGTGAAAAAGTTGTGACTGTTACTTTTGACAGCTTGACAAGGAAACCATCTCGAGATTCAAAACACTTTGATTGCCAAAATACATAGGATCCCACAATTTACTGAGCCTTTTATAGAAGTAAATCTGAACCATATGGAAGTATTTTGACTGGATTTTAAAGCACAGCAGCGGTATAGATCAGGTTTATGCTGCCATATCGTAACGTAAGGTACAGCACATGTCAATATAGACTTCAACAGAGGGGCAATATCGGTACCAATAATTCACACAGTTAAAGGTTTTACAAAATACTTAATCCAGAGTTATTGCGGATAGCGATACATACAATTAGAGAACAGCGACAATAGCAGAAAACACACAGCACTGAAGAAAACAAAATGTAGCCAGCAGACCTGAAAAACTTGTCTCTCATATAACCTGTAAACCCTGACATACTGCGGGCAACGTATTGACAGCTGCCAAATGTATTATTTTTAACAGAGACTGAAGCGGCTAAAGTGTTAGCTAGCACAGAGCTAACGGTCCGTTAACCCAGTCGGCATCTCCATCTTCTCATAACAATGGCTGTCGGCGCTATTCGCACGATAACAACAAAACCGACCCAAACCTGACAATAAAAACGGTGACAGCACTCAGAAATAACTCGTCAATATCGGTTTGTTTCAATCACCTGCACGAAAACAAGTCAGCTTTTACGCTATATGTGATTTGTAGGCTTGAAGTAATACGGCAAAAAGGGTGCAGTCCTCTTCATAACAAGCAGGCCCTGCTGATCCCTTCTGTTAGCGACCGTTAGCTACCAGCCTTTCTGCTCCTCTTAGCTTCATGGATTCAACACAACTTGTAACGGTTTCTCCGAAGGCGCCTCACTCACCTTGGGTGTAGTTTAGCAAGTACACGAAAAGGAAAACTTTAAGAAGAAGCATGTCTGACAAATCCATTGTTAGAACATTGATGCCGTTTTCACTTTATTGTCCTACTTAGATAGGCGCAGACGCCCTGTGTGTTTATTGCACCTTCCTCCTCATCGCCTCCTCGCTCTCCTGCGTCGTGACGTCAGACGCACGGCAGCAAAGGCATCCCTTCCCCCAAGTGCATCCATGATCCAGGCTCGCATACATTACAACACTGTGCCGGGGTGTAATGCAATGTGGGCAATGTAAACATGTTTTCCACCATTACAGGCACATTAGAAAACAGCAAAATAAAAGCAAAGGTTTCTCTTGATATTTCAGTGTTCACCTAAGTTGTTTAACATAGCAAGACCCTTCAGTCACAGATCTTTTAAATACAATTTCTGATGTTTTATGTGTGTAATGTATATACAAATTACACTTTATTTACATTAAAACCATTTTTTTTTTTAGAGAAGTTCGACTCTTTTTAAATTATTTATCCCATTATAATTGTGTTATATTGCACAAATACATCTTGGTTGTTCCCACCTCAAGCCATGATTGTTTGTTTAAGCATATTAATTCCTTTTATTAATACCAGCATGTTTTTTCACAAGGAAGATAACAGTGCTGCCTGTAATGTCTGTAAATGATGATTTCAGGTAGGGGTGGAACTACCTGCAATATGCTAAAAACATCTTTCTACAACACTTAGGCTTAAATTCCAGGTTTTCTTACTTGACTGAGAGAACAAAGGCTTATTTTTCCACCTCTTTTCCAGTGTCCACCTCAGTCATTTTGCATAGCAAGACAGTTCAGTGACAGATCTCTTTCATACAATTTCATACTGTTATATGTTTATACAATGCATATATAAATTCCATCTTGGACCAATTAAAAAAATTATATATATTTAAAAAAAAAAAAGAAAATCCACTTTTTATTTTAATGATTTATGTCATTATAACTGTGTTATTCTGGTCAAAAGAACACCCCGAAACAGCAGGGGGTGAAAAATAACAAACAACTGGAAGTTTTCTTACTGGACTGAGAAAAAATATATTTTTATTAGAGAAATTAACTTTTTTTCCAATGATTTATGTCATTATGACTGTGTTGTTTTTTGTGCTTCTTCCACAGAGGTGCAGGATTTACATATTTTATGTATTGCAGTGAAATACAAGGCCACAGTGAGTAAAATATAACAAACAGCTTGGGGTTCAAAGGATTAAAAAAAAAGCAAACAAGCTGTTTGATAATCAATTTGTCATTTGAGTATTTTCTTTCTTCAGAAAAATGATTGAATCGTATGCCTTCAAGCTTATCAGCTCCTTTTATTAATGCCAGCATGTTTTTTCACAAGGAAAGATAACAACAGTGCTGCCTGTAAAGTCTGTAAATGATGATTTCACATCGGGGGTGGAACCACCTGCAATATGCTGAAACATCTGTATGCACAACTCAGGTTTAAATTCAAAGTTTTATTATTTTACACAGAAAATAAAGGCTTATTTTTCCACCTCTTTGTCATTCTCCACCTCAGTCATTTTACATAGCAACAGTTCAATGCAAATCTCTTTAATACAGTTTCATATTGTTTTATTTAACAACCAGATTGATAATCAATTTATCATTTAAATCGTATGCCTTCAAGCGTGTTCATTTCTTCTATTAACGCCAGCATGTTTTTTCATGAAGCAAGATGAAAACAGTGCTGCTTGTAATTTCTGTAAAATGATCATTTCAAGTAAGGCAATATGCTTAAACATCCTTATATGCTTCAGACTAAATTCCAGGTAATCCAACTTCACCAGGAAAACCTGAATTATCATTCAGTCATTTAATATGCAGTGTGTTACGTTGAGAGATAATAAAATGGTTACACCAGTACTGAAACCCTGTGTCGGCATAGATTTTTCCCTACAGAAAAAATGACCAGGAATCAATAAGCAGAATCAATAATGGCATTTCTAATAATAAAATATCATAAATTCATACCCCTAGCTGTTGTAGTAAGCTGAATAATTTGGGTTTGGACTTAATCTATAATGAAAACAATCATTAAGTGCAGCCATGCTATTTAGTTAATCTGGTAGAGAAGTGGCATAGCAGCATATTTATCACAGTAATTACTTGCATAACAAACTCGTAGAGCTGTCATACAATTCATAAGCAGCCAACTAAATGTGAGTTTTCGTTGCTTGGCAACCACAGAATCCTGAAGATACAGCGTTGCCAAAGAAAAAGGAAACGCCGTCAGTTTGGTGTGGTCGTTGGATGCATCTCCAGTCATGCATCAGCTCCGATTATCTGCGGGCAAGTTATTTCTGATGCTGGCAGTTCTCAGTGATGCTCTTCACCTCAGCCTGTTGAAGGCTCTGGTTTCTCTGATGTTACTGCCACATGTCTCCTCCATTAAACAAACTCACATAGGACTACATTTATATATATCAAGGTTTTGAGATGAACATCTTTAGAAGTCCAGAATCAGAAAGAGGTTGTTTTTTTTGTCCGCTGTTGCTTCCACTTTACAGAAGCAGATTAGTTAGATTAAAGTAATGAGAGGAAATGTTGACATTAAAGGAGAAAAACCATTTAGAGAATAAATGTCAGCTTATTGAGTCTGGTGAAGTTGGAAAGATATTTACAGATTTGTTGTTCCAGAGTGAATAAGTCATCAGAGAAACATTACTTTCAGAGAAACGACATGTCTGTCTAACAGTTAGGAAGACTGCAGGCAACCTGATTTTCATCAATGTCATAAAATAAGCAATAACCACCATATTTAAGAGTGTAGCTGTACTAAAATCCCACTACACTTAAATGAGATATTCTTGGTAGCAGGCTAATACAGATCTTTATTGGAATAAAATCAGCTTTTATGTAATTTTTGTGATTTTTTTAGACATATATTATACATTTTGATGAAAATCAGGATATAGCTCGCAGTCCACATTACTGAACTCAAAAAGCTGACTTTACTCTCGACATTTCAACGTTTTTCCTCAACATTTTGTTTCATCTTTATTCTTTTTTCCCCTCCTCTCACTCGTTTTCCCCTACCTGGTCCTAACCTTCCTCTGTACCCCTTCGACCACACTCTGATTAGCAGCAAAGTCTCATCAGTCAGTTTTTCTGCGTCTGTTTACTCCAGACGAGCTCCTCGGGCTCCTGTAGCCGTCACGTGGCACACCTCCACATCAGCCCCCAGCTTCTGCAGCTCATCCAGCCAGATCTGCTGCTTCTGGGACAGCCGGTCAGAGGGCCCCTTCACCTCCACCAGCTAAAACAAAACAAAACAACAACACACGGCATGTCACACTGAGCACTGCAGTATACTTCATGTAACCAGACTTAACCAGGACGTGATGTGTTCTCACCTTGTAGCTGTTGTTTGAGGTGTTCCACACCACGAGATCAGGCAAACCTGCACGACAGTGTCTGTAGTCTTTAGACATTCGCGCTATTATCCCTCCTAAAAAGGCTCCACCCAGGCAGGACACTAGAGACTGCAATTAGGAGGAAAAAAGTGGTTATGTCAGTACCTACAGTGACACATGTAGACAAAACATCTGCATCATTATATTGAAAGGTGTTTCTAATATTTATTCCTTCCTCATGATTGTAAATGGGGTCGACAAATCATTAGAAACATCTCTCATTGGTAGGCAATTTGTTTAATTTTTAACCAGAGAGATGACTGTGGTGGACTATGTGTTTGCTGAGGTACAGGACAGATTTAGAAGAAATCAGTAATTAGAGCTGCATTGTTATTTTCCTTGTTTTTTTTAACTGAGATCTGCTGATACAGACACCAGTTCAGAGCGAACTGTGCAGCCAGCGAACGATTCATGACCTGCTTTGTTCGTCTTTTCAGCTTCATTTGTTGACGCCATTCTTTTGTTTAGAGCTTATTCAACTAAACAACCCATCTGTCCCAGCAGGGACGGCAGGTTTAACGAGGGAGTGGTGGGATACCGTCTTGTAAACCCTCAAATTGCCCTGAACCTCTATTTATAATGAGGTCCAGTTCAGCACCACTGCAAACCACACTCACTGGCCACTGTATTAGCTATTAGGTGAAACTAATAAAGTGGCTGGTGAGGGTATAACTTCAATAATAAACATATAGTAGAATAATACCTCACTGACAGTAAATCAAAACTGAACTTTATTATCTCTGTAAAGCAGAATTCATGGCTGAGCTGCTGCATCGACTTGCACTAGACTTTATAGGCGTACCTAATAAACCGGCCGCCGGGTACATATTTAGTAATATATGTAACAATAAATACCTGTGCCTGTTGAAGAGATGAGAAACGCTCCCAGCTGACCAGCGAACACACTCTGCCCTCCTGGGAGGTCCAGGCATCTGCCAACATGTCACGCAGCGTCTCCACTGATGACTCACTGAGCAGCTGCACACGAGAATCGATCGCATCTTTTCTGTTCTCATAGAAACAGTCGGTGTGAAGATCCAGGGGACACGTCTGTGAGGAGACAGAGGATGAGCTGGATGGTATTCAGTAGATGCAGAGATATCCTGCATCTATAACAGAGCTAATTTACCTGGTACGGATTTCTGAACACATCTGGGATACCCTCCATGAAAATGATGTCCCACAGCAGGAGAGCAAACAGTGTTGAGAATGTGGAGCCCTCTCCGTGGATCCCTGTTACGTTAACAACAACAACATAACTTATTCAGTGTATTCTGTGTAGTAGACTGGGACTGTAACAAAACATATTTTAACCACCCTAAAATAATGGTTAATACCTGTTTACGTGTATGCTATATTTACAATATGTCCACTGATTTTTGTTGCTATCCACAGCCGTTTTATTTGGCACTACTTTTTGTCAACCACAGAACTTCCATGTTCCTACACATAAGCACGCTGCCACAGAACCCAGTGGCTACTTTTTGTAAGAGATAACAAACTGAACAGGCTGAAAGAGAGAGAAGGGAAACCTCTGTGGAAACCAGACCCCAGATAAAGCCCAAGAAAGAGCCCAAACCACGTGGTGGTGCCAGTGTGAAAACTGAGCTGCTGCTGCCATGAGTGGGACTTGACTCTGTTTGATAGGGACCAAAACCTGGATTTGCCCGGGTGTGCAGTGGACGGCTCCTCTCTCTCATTTGCAGGACGGAGCTGTCTAAATCAAGAGCCATCAGACTAACTGAATTTCCCCTCGGGGATAAATAAAGTCATTTAGATTACATTTCTTTTATTTGAAAACAGCTGATATACAGTGCATATGCATAGGAAGGTGGGAATGAGAAAAATTATTGCCAGCTGTGGATAGCACAAAAATCAGTGGACATAGCGTTAATATAGCGTACACATAAATAAGTATAACATTTTTAGAGTGGGTTGGTAGGTGGTTAAAAAACATTTTTTGACAGTCCCGTCATCATCTACTACATCGAATACACTGATTGTGGGATAGCAAAACGTTTTTAATAGGTGAAGCAAATGTGCTTACCCTGGTCAAAGCCCAGTTGGCGGTAATGAGCTAAACATAAGTCTTCCACAGAGCATATCACAGTGGCATCAGCACTCTCTCCCAACTCTCCGTTTGCAGGTAAAAGAAACCTGGATTTCCCCATGCCCCCCTCATGAGGGAACAGCTGTCCCCGGATGGTCACCTGCAGACAGAACACGAACTCATGAATCTCTTATGCTTTTCCCCCTGGAAATCCAAATACTGTGTGTTAAACTCACATGTGTGACGTCTTGGACGTGAATACTGGGCAGGTCTTTTAGTTTCAGGTGATACTTCTTCAGGCTGGCAGACTCTTTCATCCTAACAGCTCTCTGATGAAGAGAGAGTTTATGTCCCGTACGCACCAGTGGGTCTGACAGCCCGTCTCTGATAGCACAAATAGCCTAGGGGCGGTGGGAAAAGACCACAGTCAAACAAATAAAAACACAACAGCTGTTTCTGAAAGAGAAGTCCCACAAAGAGGTAAAGAATGAAAAATTTTCCACAGATACTGGTGCTCACTTGCTCTGGCTTTTTTAAGTGCTGCTGGAGGTTTAGTGCCAGTCTGTCCCACCATCTTCCTCGGCTGTCAGGACAGTAAACAGACTGCAACAGTAAGGACCGCAGCTCCCCCACTGCCTCCTGTAACATAAAAAAAGACCCATAACATGTTTAACTACAGTTTATATACTTTTAACTAAGTGAGTTGTTGAGTTTGTGTCATCATGTGGGCGGGAAAGGTCAGAAAACCTCATAGTGACGCAGCCTCTGCAGGATCTCCACCCCTCTGGATAAGATCCGAGTGTAAGCCCACCCTGTCGTGAAGCTGCGCAGGAACACAGGCAGCTCCTCCTGATGACTGTCCAACACAATGACAAGGTTAATCTTGAACAATAGCTCCACGTTTTAGACAAGAGCGAATAAATAGATGTATGTCACCTGAGGTCGTGGCTTTCGCTGAGCTCCTGCCAGGCGCTTTTGGCAGCAGTGTACAGCTCCATGGCTTCTTCCCACTGACCTCCCTGCATAGCTGAGGCGACTTCTTGCAGGGCTCGCATGGATGCTTCATATCTGGTGTGACGGATGGAATCATGAGCATTTATCAGCGCTGTAACAGATCCTGTATTTGTGCCAAACGTCACATGGTGGGCTGTCACAGTCTGGTGCACACAGCTGCAGGCAGAATCCACAGTGTGTGGACTGATGCACAATAATGTGGAACCAAAGTTCACAAGCACGAGTTTCACAGGGAGATATTTAGATATATGCGTTGAGATTAACACAATAAGCTGAGTGACGTGCGAGTCAGACACACTGTGGTGAGTGAAAATGAGACACCAGAACTGAAAGACCCGCCTGTGGGTGTCCAGTCAGCTCCAACAACAACAGAGAGAGTGTTGTGGAGAAGACGAGGAGAGCTTGGCATTGATTTTAGTGTTTGTTTTCAGGTTACATTTTACTACTTAACACAGTGCAATACATAAATGTTTGGCTGCTTTAATGTTTAACTATCTGAAAGGTGAAACTACTTGAAAAGCTTCTCCTGATGCACAAATTTTAATTTTATATTTACTTTGTGAGACTTTGTGATAGCAGCAAATATCACATTTTTGCCCAGAAAATCCATATCATGACCTGTTGCCTTTCAGGAAAGTTTTTGTTGCGTGTTTGAAACTATCCATATTTTTTTTAGAAAGAAAACAACAGTCAACAACCACAGTTGATGGAGGGCAAAAATACATCAGCCTTCAGCAAAAGGATCTAATTTGTCTTTGATACTTGCACTACTGTCTGTTCAAAATAAAGCCAAAGAAACATACGCATGTGGGGTTTATTTTCTCACTGTACCAGACTCACACTTGGATTCCTGGCTGTCCTGTGCAGGTTAAACACAATAAACTCTAATTTCCCTCTACTGGCAGCCCCTCACCTGATCAGATCCTCTCTGTCCTGGAACACCTTGGCTGCACGCTGCACTGTGTACTCTGGGAAGGCCAGGCGTCCCGAGTTAACCAGCAGGATGGTGTAGAGCTGGTTCTGCCCACCAGCTGCCATCTCCTCCTCGTCCATGGTGTCCGTCAGAGAGAAGAGCAGAAGGATACGAGAAAAGACGACCCGAGGACCACGACACAGGCGAACACAGGAACTTGCAAGCTGCTTTGCCCTTTAAAGTTAGAGAGAACAGGGGTGAGATTATCTCTACAGCACTATTACTGTGAATGAGCATAATGTGTTTGATAATCTCACCTTTTGAGGATGACCGCTCCAATGTTGTTCTGAGCTGGGCTCAGAGAGAAGAGGGACTTTTGGCGGCTCAGACGGAGAAGTCCGTCCACTAGCTGCTGTTTCTGAGTCCCAGAATTGCCCAGATGAAAAGTCTTTGCCAGAGCTTTGAGTTCAGGAGCAGGAAGGAGATCCAGAGCCTCCGCCAAGTCCTGGAGGTCACTCTCTGTGAAACAGAAAAACAAAACAGGAGGGAAATAACAAGAGAGATGTGGTGTTTCAGCAGGATAACATTTATTCAAAGCACTTGAGAAAAAACAAACAAGCAAAAAATGATATGAATGTGGCAAAAATGATTGGTACAATACAAAGTAGAAGTAAGAAATGTGAAAATGTAAGTCACTAAAAATGAGTTTTAGTAAAGATTTTAATGGGGTCACTGAGGGAGCATAACACACTCCAACAGGAAGACTGTTCCAGAGTTTGGGGGCCCTTGGGAACGCGGTGTTGCTACATTTATACCATTTTCATCAATCCATTCATTGTCAAAGCAGTGGGGGATTTTGTGCAGAACAGCAGGGGGGCAGGAGCCTTTCCCAGCATGCATCTCTCCTATCTTTCCTCGCCTATCGACAATATATACCACCTTTGAGGAACAGCAGTTACAAATCAGGAGGGATTCAAAAGTTTCAGGAAGTGGAGCCAGATTTGAAATGAAACATGTTATTGTGTTTCTCGGTTAAAACTGTCACAATCCAACATAATTACACAGTATGTAGGGCTGGGCATGGGTATTTTCAATTCTGACTTATCAAAATATATATATATATTTATCAAAACAAGATAAAAAAGATTAAACTATTATTGTGCCACATTGTTTCATAACGATGCTCTCTTTTGCCTTTTATTCTCCTATCACAGGAGTGTGATTCTGCCTGTTGCTGAGTTAATGAGTGGGATATGTTGAATGTTGTACATTTTACCAAAATGTTGACTTAATATTTTAGCTGGTGTCTGTAAACATATATACATAAACTGTACATATTTTATTTATTTATTTGTTTAGAATATTTATGTTTAATAGCCTTTTGTAGGTGGTAGAAGTGCACTAACATTACAGCATATTATCTATTGAAATGTATATATATTTACATATTGTCTTTCATAAATTTATTTTTTTTATCTCTTTTTTTTTTTACATTCAATTATATTTAAAGTTTTAAAAATCTATTGTTGAAAAAAAGTTCAGTAAATGCATGATGTTTCCAAAGTTAATGAATAACTAAGGTTAATAATAAAAACAATCTCAGTATTGACTAAAAATAATCATGGCTATAATTTTTGCCACAATCATGCAGCCACATATACATCCAAGTGATCCAAGTGGTTTTAAATTACTTTCCTAAAGGTGCAACAAAATATACCATCAGGGATTACTTACCTGCCTGTAGAAAACCAGCTTGAACCAGCTCCTGAGCAACAGGTCCCAGGTCGCTGCATATCTCCTCATAATCCAGTTTATTTACTTGCAGCCACTTCAGTTTCCTCTGAAAGAGTCTCACATACAGCTTCTGCCCCATGTCTATGGGAGGAAAAACACATGTGAGTGATGAGGCCTTACTTACACTGAGTAACACCGACTGAGTGATGCGTACCTGAGAGTTTCTCAAACACGTGTACGAGTGACATGTCCTCCTGGTTGAACAGTGACCTGTCGTCCTCATTCTCCAGGACAGCCTGTAGCACGGTCCTGAAGTTACGGAGGTAGTAGGGAAGTCGTGGGGGAAGAGAGCTCTCGACAGCATGTTCACTGGTAATGATCTCAGCAGCAGACTCTGCCAGTGAGTCACTATTGATCGCTGCAGCACTTTTCTCATGTGTTTCCTCTGAACTCAGAGGGGCGTCACAAGTAGTTGTAGAAGGCACCTCCGTTTTAAGCTGGTCCATATCTGCTATACTTTCACTAGATGACACCCCCTGTGGCTCCCTGCTGCTCTCCTCAATTTTTGCTTTCTTTCTGAAATCAAACACCCTGCCGGAGGGAGTTGTTTCCTTCTTTCTCTTTGATAGTTTGAAGGAGGAAGAGCGCAGTTTTGGAGCAACCTGTTTTGGGGAACTCTCTGATTTAGATGCATTGTGTTCAACATCTCGTCCTTTCTCTGAACCCAACAGATCTCCCACTGCTGTTTGAGTGCCTGCACTGGCATCTGTAAGGTCAATGACTGTCACACAATCATTTTTGTCCTCTAAACTCTGAAGATTTTCTTTCTGTGAGCTGCTGAGTGTCTCAGGAGAATAAGTCTCCTTTTCAGGTGTTTGTTTGTCCTCTGTCTGTGTCCTCTCAGGTACTTTATGACATTTCCTAGATAACTTGGAGGAGAGACTTCCAAGGTCAATAGTCCTGACCACATTTTTATTTTTCACCTCTCTTGGCACCTGCTGAGAGTTATTCTTTTTAAAATAAGGGCTGGTCTTGGTCCCTTCTTCCCTCTTTGGGTCCAGCTCTGGGGACTTTGGGGGAGTCCTCCTGGGTGACAGCTGGCTGCTTGGCACAACACTATTACTTGCTGAGGCGGCACTGCTGTCTCCTCTCTCAAAGTTCTGACATTGCAAATCAATGTGCTCATTGATCCTGAATCTTGGGACCAGCTGGCCACACAGGGGGCAGGCCAGCCTGGATGGAGGCTGGCTGCTGAAAAACGAGGTGATGGGAGTTGAGGTGGCACAAATCCCAGCTTTGACACCGCTTTTCTTCTTACCCCTGGACAAACTTCGCTTGAGTTTGTCTTTGTTGTCTTTCTCGGACATGATACAGCCGGAAGTGGTGCTTGTCGATGAAAACCTGTATGCTTTTTAAAAGCTTTTCTTTGTTGCATACTCGAATGAGTGAACAGGTCGATGGATAATGCTATAGCTCCATTTAGCTAACTTAGCTCAGAAAACCACTTTACTATGTTTTTACACACATTTTTAGCTTTCGTAGCTCCAGATGTGGATTATAAAAGCGACAAAAACAATAATAAAAAGACTGTCAATTCAAAATATGAGCTAACATACCGGTAGAAGAGCTGCATGATAAAAACAATCCCGCTTCTCAGGCGTAACCAGAGGAGCGCAGAACTCCTTTCAGGGAGAACTAATCGATCCCAAATACATCGATATTTTCTCAACAACCCAAACGTAAATAAATATAAAAATAATAATTGTAAAGTCATTTTAAAACGTTCTTTTAAATCTACAGTATTTATTTGTTTGTAATTTAAAAATTGAATGAAATTTTAAAATGGCAAAATATATACGAATCCTAAATGGCACCTTTAGACTGTTAAAAAGGTAAAACAAAAAATATATATACATATTTTTTTTTATTATTTACTTTATATGAGTCAGTTATTTAGGCGGATGTTTAACTGTAAAATGAAATTTAAAGAATCTTCAAAATTTGTTGTTTAATTTTAAAATGGAATTAAATTGTAATATATTGCTAAATTATATTTGAATCAACCAGTTCACCCTAATAGCGCTGCTAAAAAAAATACTTCTTTTTTTAATTAATATGAGTCAATTATTTAGGCGTATGTTAGACTGTGTGCACAATATGCTTCTCTCTGTGTTATTTGTTGTTGGGGGACAGAGCAGTGAGCACATGATGGGGGGTGTATTTTCTACACAGGTTCCTGGGCTGCTGTGCGGCTTTTATTCAAAAATCACCATTCCGGAGAGCAATCTGATCTGATCAGCACACGGGCATTTTCACAAGGAGAGCCGCCGGCAGCACTGATGTTGGTAAGTGGCTCGTTTAGGCTCATCTGTGCATGGATGGAGGGGGAAAATGTAACAGTGATGCATATAGGCCTTTTCGGCTTGCGATGCCAGAGCCGAGGACAATGCTGGATGTGCTCCTCTGGTCCAACATCAGCCCATGAGCTGGATGTCAGCATGGTGCAGTCTCGATGCTTCAAATCAAGGTCGATGTGAATTGCAGCAGGATAATATTTGCTTCCAGATGATGAAAAACAGCAGTGCGTGTGTGTGTATAATGCCTGCAGCGAGTCAGCTCCATCACTGCGTGCTATATATGTGCGCAGGAAAACCATATATCCGATTATCCTATCGATATTTAAGCAGATGGGAATGCGGCGTCCACTTGTGGGGGAAACCGGAGCAAACCACAACAACCACTCCTGCAGCTGCGGCAAAAGTTCAGCGTAATGGGTTTATAAAATACCACCACAAATACGTCAAGGGCAGGGCGAAATGCGTGAAATCTAAAACTGAAAATCACTGTAATGAACCTCATTGTTTTTAATTAGCACTTCAGCACCATGGAGAGGTCATGATTAGGTCCGCGGGTTGTACTGTATTGGAGGTGATCTGTGGAGGATTAGGTTTTTATACCCATAAAGCCATAATCTCAGTTGCATTATCATCCGATCAACACTGCTGGGGTTTATTGTGTGTAGTGTGATAATCATCAATCATATTCGTGAGCTTGAGCCCAAACAACGCAATCGTGCTGTGTGATTTTTTCCCCCCAGTTTAGCTTCAAGCTTACATGATTCATGTTTAGATGAGGGTGTTGACATGTGTAGACTGGGCGGGTATCAGACCACAGTGTTCAGCTCGGATACATTCAGTACTAATCAAGTGATAGAGCCTCTGGAATCACACTGAAAACAGCATGACTGTGTTTTTCAGGGGTTTTTGGCTTTTCTTTAGGCTAAAATCATAATAAAGATGAAAAATAGATGTTATAGAAGGGAATTCATTAGGTATTAGGTAGAAAACCGTGTGTCTAAATCATTGTTTTGGCCTTAAACATATGTTAAATGTATTGCTTTTTCTTTAGTATTCTGAAATTGATTAATTTTCTTTATAATATCCTTATATCCTGGTATCATAGACCTACTGTAGGGCTGCAGCTAATTATCATTTATTTTCTTTAGCAGCTAATTATTTTCTTTGGTGTATGTATTGAATATCAGAGCTAAAATGGCATTCACTTTTTCCCAGAACCCAAAGGTAACAGCTTCAGGTATCTTTTTCTTATCTGACCAACTGTACAAATACAATATAATAATACACATTTAAGAGGCTAGAACCAGTGATTCGTGGCATTAAATAATCCAGATTTAGATTTTTCCCTTTAAATCAAGCAGACCTGCACAAACCCCAACAATCCAAGAGGTTTCTGATCTTAAATTGAATTATAATATAATGCAAAATGTATTTAAATCAGCCCTTTTATATCATAAATGGCACCTCTGCACTGTTAAAAAGGTATGAAATTATTAATATTGAGGCTAGAACCAGTGATTTTCTACATTTTAAAAGGGGTAATCAACACTCTCTGCCGATCTGTCAATCAACTAACTAGTTTATAGACTAACCAGTTCAGCTACAGGCTCAAGGCCTTTATTTATCATATGCACAACACAATTACATTGTTGGCAATAAAAATCTAAAGTCAGACTCCCTCCAACAACACTGCTAATAACATATAGCTACAAAAAACAAAAAAATAAAAGGAATTAAGATCACACAAGTAAAAACAAAATCTAAAGTATTAAAAAAAAATAGCATATAAATAAATAGCAAATATAAAATAAACTAAATAAATAGTTTGAACAGTGGATGCATAATAAGAAGTAATACATACAAAAATGTAAACTGGATTGTTGTATATGTGTATTCATAAGGTTAGTGATGGGTTTGATCGAGTACAACAGGGTCCTAATTGGTATCTTTTCGTTGTTGTTTGACTTAAAAATCATAAAAGAAACAGAGAAACGTGCAAAGAAATTCTTTCCCCACCAGCTTTGTTTTCATTCTTATTGACTTGTGTTATTATCTGTTCATTTTGCCAGCAGATAGGATGTTGTGTTGCGCCTCAGTCCGGGGCAAAACATCCATTCAGAGATGCTGTTCAGATGTCAAAATAATGATGCACTGTTCTACAGATGGTTTTCCTCACAGGACCTGGATCATAAATCTGGCACTCAAACTAACCTCATTATATAAGTGCTTCAGGAGGGAGTGAGGTTGTACTTTTAGTAGAAAAAGTAACAAATACTTTACATAAAAAAACATCAAATAACATGCTGCTGGCCTGATTCACTTAAAAGGGGTTTGCTGCATGTTTCCTGTTCTGCAGGACATCAAGACAAAATTAGATCAGGTGCAAGAAAACAAGATGACAGATAACAAACAACATCAGCGTCACAGACAAAAGGACCGAGAGGGAGCGTGTGGGTGTTCAGTGGTGTGGAAGTAATAGATGGATGTACATTATAATTAGTGGGCACTGTTTGTCCTTGAAGTGGACTACATTCAGCTAAAGTGTGAAACAGAGACACTGATATAATATCATTCCAAATGTTTAATCATATGTTATTTAAATCTGGTAACGTGTGAAGAGCTGAGAGATGCTCGGGGAATGTGTTGTTGGGCTGTAATAGCCTGCAAAGTAAACAAGGGGAGAGGTTGGTTGTTCTGTGGCTGGAACAACATTTTAATGGCTAAATCATCTGTGTATTTATAGAGGGAGAGATGCAACCTGTGGCAGTTCTTTTCTACAATGTGTTGGTTCAGGAGAAGAAATTTCACATTAAATTTCACATTAAATTCTCTTATAAAACTTATATTAGTGCAGTATTTTTATTTATTTTTTTCAACCTCGATTCCAAAATATTTGAACATGAACATATACTGTTTATATTCAGTTATCAGTTGGAAATATTTCATATAGGATTAGCTGAATACCAAACTCTGTTTCATCATATTTTAGACAATGTCGCAACTTTTAAAAACATAAATTAATATACATATCCAACAGAGAGTGAGAAGGAGAGGTGCAAAAAAAAAACCTCAGAGGGGCTTAATCAGGACAATCTCCTGTATTTATTATAAGCCATTAGAAAAGAAGAAAATAATGCAATTGAGGGACAGAGAGAAAGAAAAAAGATAATAGCACCTGCCAGTAGACAGTAGACATCTGTATATACACCGTCACTCATAAAGTTGGAATAAAATATTTCTTTTACCTTTTTCCATGAAATAATTGTGACAATGTGATTTATTCTTGACAGATAAAGTGTTTATCTTCTCAAAACTTTATTAATCAATCTCACAAACTACAATTAACAGAGAAAACCGTCTGAAAACAGAATTATTCCAACTTTATGGGCGACCATGTACACAATAAAGTTTAAATTAAGGGCTAATTTTAAAATATGAGACAGCTGATTATTCATCACTGCAGCTCTGTAAGTTAAAACAAAATGTTTGACAGACAGCAGGCCTGAGTTTATAGTTATTTTGTGTAGAATAATTGTGAAATTGATAGGAGTTATATTAATGACAAACTGTAGTAGGTTGATTTAATAAACACTGATGATGCCTGACTGGAGAGAAAATGTTTTTTTCTGGCTGTATTTTGTAAATGCCTCTCTTTGTTACCGGTCCACAGGGTTGAGGGTAGTGGGCTCACAGGGCCAGTGATGGCTCATGGAAAAAAGCCAGGAACCCTTACCAAAATATTGGCTCCCAGCCCTCCGCCGTGTCCCGGTCCAGGACTCCCTAAAAAGAGCCAAGAAGAGCAGCAAAGTTTGGTGAAGGAGGCGTCTGAGAAACCCACGTGCACCTTGAAGGATGACAACAATGACCAGCTGACTCCTCCCGTCCCTGCAAGCCACTATTACAAGAGTTGTGACCCGAGTCCTGAGGACATGGAGGACACCTGCTCCGAGTACGACAACGTGGGCTCTGATGTGGAGCAGGACTATGATGAGGTGCTGCATCTGAGCAGAGAGGGCGTCGTGGACACGAGGTACTACAAACAGTACTCTCCTGAGGACGGGGGCTATATAAAGCATGCAGTAGGTGATAACATTAATGATAACAGCAGTGACCAGTTCACGCCCAGGCCTCGTCACGCCACAGACATATGTGAGGGATCACAATCAGACACTAAGCCTCAGAAGACGGGCCATCGCTTCAGGTCGCACTGTGCTCCGGCTGCAGGGGATGAAGCAGACAGGGAGGTGGAGAAGGGCCAGGAGAACCGGTTCTTCTTCAGCGACGGAGATGAGATAGAAGAGGTGTTAGATGGAGCCAAGTTTATAGAGGATTTAGAGGAGACGGAGAGCAGCGTTCAAAGGAAGACTGGCCTTTATCAGGACAACGAGAATGACAGAATTAGAAAGGGAGGTGATGAAAGGGAGAGAGAAGAGGACACCCAAGGTGCAAGAAACCATAATATCCCTGGAGCCAGTAAGAAGTGTGAGCCGTCTCACATGGGCCCAAAGGAGAAGGAGAGGCCGGGTAAGGGGCGAGGGAGGAAGGTAGCAGGAGAGGACGTGGAGCACGTGGTCTCTGGGATCAAAGGAGGCCCCACCAACAGCACCGAACAGCGTCCAAAGACTCTGTCAAAGGACTGCAAAAAAGCTGCCGTGCGGACCAAAGCCAGGTCCACTAACAGTAAGCAGCATCCTCCTCCACCTCCTCGTCATTCCCATGCTCCGCCGCCCGCCGACCCCCAGAAGGCCCCGCCCCGCAGAGAGGCTCCTCCTGCTCCCAGACCCAGTCCCCCCTCTGCGAACAGCCGGGAGAGTGAGCCGAGGGTTATCAAACCATCCCTGGCTCCTCATCACACACCGGACCAACAGAGGGAGCCTCTGGAGGAGAAACAGAGGCGGCCGGAGAAACCCCAGCAGGTAACCAATGCAAATAGGGCAGCTCTTTGTCAGATCACATCCCCTGTGACTCGTGTTTGTTTCTGCACAGTCTCCCTCCTCTGTGTCCCAGGGTGAATAAAGCACCATTTTAATTATATGCTTTGCCACAAATAGTCTTTATCACCCATTCCCTTTGGGGGACAATAAGAAACATTTGTCCCTCGTGACTCACTATTGACATTTTAATCTTTTAAAATGTGCCTGTGTTAATGTGTATGGCATACATTTTTGCAAAGCTGTGAGTTGTTTTTATTTTGGAAGTTCACACTCAGCTCCTACAATAAGTCTATAATAAACTGTGTGGCCGAAATACAGACACTCAGACTCTTCAGGACAAATATGTCTCCATTAAAGGCTTTAAAATGGTAGATTTACCATTTACTCTTGTTTTCCCTTAGAGGCAATACATGATATTTTCCTGGTTTTAGAGTTATTGCCACTGTATGTTGAAGCACTGCAGTGTTTCATGCAATCAAAATCAATATTGTTGCTAATCACTGACATATACAAGACTGTGAAACTGTCTTAAAAGTTCCATGTTATAGTAACATAGTAACATTATTTAAGCAAATTAGCATGTAAAGGATTAAACCTCTGAAAATAAATCAATATTTGATATTTAGATGGAAAATACTATTAAGATATAATTGTATTACCTCCGCCAAAGAGTTCATGTTTTTGCCAGCGTGTCGGTCTGTCAAAATAACTTAAAAAGAACTGCACGGATTTCGATGAAATTTCCGGGCAACGTGTGTGTTGGGACAAGGAAGAGGTGATTAGATTTTGGTGGTGATCGATAATCCAGAACACGATCAGAAATTTATATTGTGAATTTATATTGTTGCATCAGTGACCATATTGCCTTCACTAACTGCCGCCATCTAGTGGATGAAATATTTCAATGCCAGTGTGCTCCCAAAATACATGCTTTCAATATAATCCTTCAAGTGTGCAATTTGGTGTTGTGTAACTGACCCTGTTGCCTTGTCGGAGGTCTGCGCTCTCCGAGTGCTTTTCTCATTTTTGACATTTTTATCCTTTTATCCTTCTTGAGTTCCTTTGACTTTTTAAAGAAATGCACCAGGGTTGAAACAAGGCTCGCTGATGTTTGTATCCAACAGGCTGAGAAGCCGAGCGCAGCTGTGATACCTGAGGAGCTGCCGGAGCAGCCGAGGAGGCCTCCGTGTCCGGAGCTCGTCCCTGCAGAGGAGAGCAACTCACCCAAGGTGAAGATTTAATACATAACAGAAAACATCTTGTCAGGGATGTGAATTTTTGTTCAATAGCCAGTTACCAACATACTTACTGACATGTTAACTTATTTCCCAGAACGCACAGGAAGCTGCTTCTTTCCCCAGCTTTGAGGATGGTAATTATGTTAAAATATTCTTTAATTTCATAGTTTTCATATTGCTTTGCAGCCCAATGAGAGTCTTTTTGTGTTGCTGCATAGTCCCAGGTCCCTGTGAGCCAGAGGATCTTATTGATGGGATCATCTTTGCTGCTAACTACCTTGGCTGCACTCAGGTGTTGTCTGATAAAAATCCATCCAAGTCCGTCCGCATGTCCCAGGCCCATGAAGCTGTCAGCCGCATCAAGGTAATCCTCCTCTTCTGGGAGACGCTCGTTAACATCCATCGATTCAGTTTCTGCATATTCAAACCTGCCAAGGAGGCAGCGGCACGCCTCCTTCCTGTTTCTGTGTCTCAGGAATGTAGGAACAGATTTCACAGAGCAAACAGATTGGCCTCATGTCCGGCAGGGTGACGGTGATCTGAATCTGGGAGTTTTGCCATAAGACAAGTTGCCTTTTAAGCTTCAGCCATCAAACTAACAGAGGCTTGTTTCCAAACCCTTAGGGTGTGTTTGCAGGTTCAAGAATCTGAATTGATGTTGCTGGGTAAAACAGCAAGTTAAATGTTCAGCACTGGCAGAGGCCTGTGCTCCCAAAGTGCCCTTTACTTTGGATTTTAATGGAATTTTTTAAGTGTATATAAACCTGCATTGCCAGCTGACTTATTTGTTAAGTGTTGTCCATGCAGCAGAGTCATTTCTTCACCACACGGTGGAGCTGTTGCCTTTTTTACTCATCTGTCCATGTTGGCGTTGTGTCAAAGAGCTGAGAGTTTGTCTGATTTGTTATTTATTTCAAAGAGCCAGGATGAAGACTCTCAAATGATGACAGAAGTGGACCTGTTTATCTCCACTAAAGCTGTCAAAGTGCTGAATGCGGACACACAGGTTAGTGACAGCTCGCCTTCTTTCTGTGTTAAGTCTTTTTTCGGACATAATGAGTAATGATTGTCATTATTTCTAGGAGACAATGATGGACAGTGCCTTGCGGACCATCTCCTATATCGCAGACATTGGCAGTATTGTGGTTCTGATGGCACGGAGGCGCATGTCTCAGGCCTCATCATCAGAGGATTTTTCTGAATCTCCTGACTCCAGTGACGGGAAGAGTCAGTACAGGATGATCTGCTACGTCTTCGAGTCAGAGGATGTGAGTGTTTGCTGCACGTGCATGTTAAGTTTGGGGTTTCTTCTTCTGTGTAAGATAGATGATCCATGTGATGTTGCTGTTGTGAACTGGGATAGCCTTTCTGTTGAGTAGTTTCCCCCAAATTGTCCCCTTCCCACAGGCGCAGCTCATTGCACAGTCCATCGGTCAGGCTTTTAGCGTGGCCTACAGAGAATTCCTGCGTGCCAACGGCATCAACCCCACCGACCTGAGCCAGAAACAATACAGTGACATCATCAACTCCCAGGAAATGTACCACGATGACCTCGTCCATTTCTCAAACTCAGACAACTGTAAAGAGGTGCGACATTTTTTATTTGGCTGCAGGTGAATTGTGGATGATGACAGATGGATTTGCCTTCACACCAGATTCTCACAGATCTTCTAAACCCCTGGCATGTGACATTCAGAATGTGCTTAAAAAACGACTTTTCTTCTTTGCTCCAGCTGTACGTGGAGAAGCTGAAAGGGGAGAGTCTTGGTGTGGTGATCGTGGAGTCCGGTTGGGGCTCCATTCTGCCCACCGTCATCCTGGCCAGCATGCTGAACAGCGGCCCTGCGGCTCGGTCCGGAAAACTCAGTGTTGGGGACCAGATTATGTCCATCAATGACACCAGCCTGGTGGGGCTGCCGCTGGCCACCTGTCAGGGCATCATCAAGGTACAGAGCATCAGGCACCTCAAAGAAAATATCACTGAACAATTAAGTAGTTCAGTGATGATAATAGTGTGTTATATCACTGAGAAATAATGAAGTTAGCATGTGTATTTACTCATGCAAACAGGAGTTAATGGTGCCTTTTTTGCAGAATATTTTAAGTTGGTGGATATTTTTTAAAATAATTTTATGCAACAATATTACTGCTTTTAACAAGAACCACTAGTTTGCATGACTCTTCTGTCTGATTCCTGCATGATTTGTGTCTATTATTGTGTTTTGGTAAGTTTCTTGTGAAGTTTTTTACCTTTTTTGGTATTTTTTTATATGAAACTTTTTTATTCTTCTGCCCATCTTGACAAGGACTCCCTGGCGGAAGAGCTATTGTATTCCAACAGGAACTTCCTGGTTCAATAAAAAGTAAATAAAACTTATTTTTTGGTGCAGGGTCTAAAGAACCAGGTGAAGGTGAAGCTGAGCATTGTGAGCTGTCCTCCTGTCACCACTGTCCTCATCAAGAGACCAGATCTCAAGTTCCAGCTTGGTTTCAGCGTGCAGAATGGCATTGTGAGTGTTAATAAGAAGCGTGACATTAGCTCAGCTTCTCAAGAGCACCGCTGCTTTTAAATAGCGAGGGTTGTGCTTACAAACTGTGTCTTTCCACATCCTCAGATCTGCAGTCTGATGCGAGGAGGCATAGCCGAGCGAGGCGGCGTTCGTGTTGGACACCGAATCATCGAGATAAACGGTCAGAGTGTCGTTGCCATGGCACACGAGAAGATTGTTCAAACCCTGTCTGTCTCAGTGGGTGAGGTAAGAAGACATCATGCCACAAGACGGCAATTTTCCCTGATTACTGCACCACACGAGTCACTGCAGGCCTTTTAAAGATAAACGTACAGATTAGATCAGGTTTAGAGTTCACGACACTGACTTTTGCTTACATACATGAGTGCTGCATGCATTTAATCCACACACGAGTAACCAGTAAAAGTTCTGCAGCCCATTTGTGACCATAAATTACTTTATAAATTGCTTAATTTAGGTCCTGTCTGGGTCTGCTCCATTACTTACACATTTCAGCAGCTGTTAACTTGGTTTTTCTGTTATTTTCCCACAATTTTCCAAATTATTTGTCTCCATTAAAGCTCATTGTTTGCCAGTTTGACTCCTCTGAGTCTCTGTGGCACAGAGGCAGTAAATCAGGCCTTGATTCAAGTGATGTGATTAGGACCGTGCCTCCATAAACGGGCTCTTAAGTTGACACTGTGATTGTCCCTGCGTCTCTCCTCTCTGCCGCGCCGTCAGATCAACATGAAGACGATGCCGGCTGTGATGTTCAGACTGCTGACAGGACAGGAGACGCCTCTCTACATCTAGAGGCCGTGCATGGTTCAGCCCACTGCAGTTCTGCATGTCTGGCTGCGTGGAGGCGAGGGGACAGATGATGGACAGGAGGCTCAGTGGGGCGAGGAGAATTTATTTTTCTATCATTTTATTTTCTCGGCCTCTTGTTGCAATGCTGTAAAGAACATCCAGTTCTCATTTTTCAGGTTTTATCTTGAATTACATTTGTCATAATGGCCTTACAATGTGAATACTCTGTCTGTAGTACTGTACGTGAGTTTCTGGTGTTGAAGAGAAGTAGCTTTAAGGTCATGATTATTTTCTTATGAAGAGATAAATTAGTACATTTATTTTTTATTTAGTCATTTTTATAATGTGTATGGAGTTTAAAAATGTACTTCTACTGTAAATACTTTGGATTACTCAAGGACTTGGTTGGAAAGGCCATATTACTCCTACAGTATATGCATGTTATTATGAAGAATTACTGACCAGGGATTCATTCTCAATCTGACATGATAATCTATTACAGTAAGTATTAAAAAGAAGACAATAATATGCTGTACAAAGGCACTGAACTATGTGTATTATGGTGATGCTGAAGGCCAAAGACACACCTGCTCTTCAAAGACATACAGTATGGGTGATCATTACCTTTACCAGAGCGTACAGTACAAGAATGTATCAAATATACATTACTGAATGAATGTAATGTTATAACACACTAAGAATACAATCTCACCGATGAATGCTTGTTGTTGTTTTTATTTTATTACTGCAAAATACAACACGTCGAGTACATTTGTCTGGATTAATCGATTCTTATCCAGGCAGTTCTGTATTCAATCTTCGTCTCATTGTTTCACATTTATTTAAATCTCAGAAGCTTCAAAAGAAGGACGCCAGTGACAGGAACTCAGGAACTGTGCTCCATGTTTTGCAAGAAAAATCCTCTACAAAAAGGGCAATGTATTCACTGTTTTTTATATGAACTGATGAGATAATTATCCGAGTCTTTCTGCATTCATAAGATGATTATCTCATTAATTCAGAAAAACAAGAGCATATGTTTTTCATGAAAAAGTCCTGAGATAATTAACTAATTTATTCAGAAAACAGGGAAATATTTATTTTTCCACAAGTGAATGCATGAAGCTTCTGTTGTACTCAATATCCAACTAGCTAATTATTTTGTCTAATTGTGTTTCCAGCAAAAAAAAGAAAGAAAGAGTTGAATAATAAAAGACCTACAATCCTTATTAGTCAGTGTATACACACAGTGTATGGATCTCATACAAATTGATATATTGTACTTACAACTACAGGAGCATGACAGAGAGCTTTACAAATACAACTATGTACAGTTAAATCAGTTATAACACTTCACAGGCTCACATGGATAATTAAAACAGGTGTGAAAGTAGACAGTTCATCTGTAACACATTCAGCAAAAATATCTTCAAGTATTTGGCTGGAAAAATCTCCCTGAGGGAAACCAGGACGGCTTCATACACGCTCCTAGAACACAGAAACAGAATCATGTCAGCAAAGGTGGAAATAACCTCCTCAAAGAGGACATTTTCAGGTTTATAGTTGCACTTTAGGCTTCTAATAAAACATGTTTAGATGCTTCATACTGATGGGCCTGAATAGACCTGAGGGTCGGGTATCCAGCTCTTATAATACATCCATGGAAATGATTTTACCTGCAGTGCAGCGTCAATTTCTATCTATATAGTGTAAAGTTGTAACATCACAACTTTACAGAATTCCTGACAGTGCATTTAAAGGTACAGTTTCTCAATATTTGAGTGATGTATCTTTTTATATAGCTTTATTATAAAAAAAGCACATGCGGAAACATCCAGGTGCTCAAGGTAAACTGCATTTTTCAGCATGAATGCACTCCACAGACTCAAAATAGCAGAAGTAGAAGTATGCAAACGGAGTCCCAGCAATAACTAATTTGGTTTTTAAACATCTCAAAGGCTCGGCCACCGACGCTCATCTCCTGTTTTTTTACAACTGCTTTTAATACGATCCAGCCTCATATCTTAGCCTCTAAATTATTATCAAATTTTAAGCTTTGTCCTTTAATTGTTGGCTGGATTTTAGATTTTTTAACAGACAGACGTGTTAAAGTGAACAGTGCTCTGTCAGACGTCCTCCTTTCCTCCACAGGTTCTCCTCAAGGTCGTGTCCTCACTTTATATATCCTGTACACTGATGACTGTAGAAGCATATTTCCAGATAGACACATCCTGAAGTTTGCTGATGACACAGTCATAGTGAGTCTGTTACGGGGGGAGGACACAGTCCCGGGGCCAGTGGTGGAGGATTTTATCCATTGGTGTGATAAATGTAACAAAAACCAAGGACTTGTGCTTAGATTTTAGAAAGAAGCCAAACATTTTTAACTGTGATCAAAGGGGAGACTGTTGAGCGCGTCACCAGTTTTAAGTACCTCGGGGTGATCATAGACAGTAAACTGTCCTTAAATGAAAACACAGATATTGTGTATAAAAAAATCACAGCAGCGGCTGCACTTCCTCCAGCTGCTCAACCGGTTTGGAGCATGCAGTAAATTAATGAAAATATTTTTTATAACTCCATGATCGAATCCGTCGCAGTTATCACCTGGTTTAGCAGCCTCACACTAGTTGATAAAAAAAAGGTAAATTAGCGAGTAAATTTCCCTCAAGGGACAAAAAAGTTGAAGTTGAAGTTGAAAAAATGGAAATCTCACTTTTTACAATATGGGACCTATAAATATTATATGGACAAAAAAGTGCAGCAATCAGAATTCAGGTCATATGTGCTGCAGTGGCTATAATGCAACTGTAGTTGTGCTTTATTTTATTCTAATCTTGCATCCATTATTAATACTGCAACTGAATATGCATTTTGCACCAATAAATGTACATCAAAGTCAAGTTTTCCAACAAATCCATAAAAGGACAATGAATAATGCACTGTTACTGCCTGGAAATGAATTCATAGATGCTTGAAAAGAAGTATTACCCTCTTAGTGATGAAGACTTACCGCCGTGACTTTTGGTGTCAGTGGTGAAATCGTCACTCCATCAAGAAAAACAGTGTTCAGGTAGCCCTCCCCGTAAGAAACATCCTCGTCTTCGTAGCTGTCCACGCCAGAACTGAAAGCCTCTCTCATCTTCTCCGGTATCAAAAAGTTCAGCATCACCACCAGAGTCCCGATGACGGTGCACAGAATACCTGCGAATCATCCGTTTGTTAAAATCATCTTTGAGCATTTAACAGCACAAAAACATATGAAACAAACATGCAGCTTCTTGTCGTTACCTGTAGCCAGAGCCAGCCAGAATGAATGGCTGTATTCAGCTTCAAACGAGTCCGTCCCGATGGAGAAAACACACTGTGGCACATTCATGATGGTGGAGAAGGACGCCATGGAGAAGAAGATGAAGGCGGCGGTGGCGAGCATCATGTACCCGGCGTACAGCACGACCGGCATGGAGAAGAGGATGTTGGCGAGCATCCAGCAGCAGAACGCCGTCCTGTTAAAGTGTGCAGCTGTTTTTAATTTCTGCTCCCTCTAAACCGACAGTATATTAATACAGCTACAATCTGTGTGCGGTTATGTCTCGTTACCAGAGCGTTGCAGAGGCGTAACGTCCCGAGTATCTGTACTGAAAGATGAGTCCACACGGGCTGCTCAGCGTGAACTTCTCGGCGATGTAGAGGATGGGGTTGGGCAGACCTTTCTCCAGAGCTTCTTTATACTCGTCCTCCATGGTGTCCTGCCAGCTGAACATCTCATTGTAGTTAATGGTCTCATTAAACTGAACAACAGGGTTCCCTGGAAGAGAAAACAAGGAAACGTTTAAGCACCAAAAACACTTTAAATTATTTTGTAGTTTAATATGTTGATAACACTACATGAAGGAATACATAGATGCTTGTGTAAATTAGCATAGCTTAGCATATTGGCTCTTTATTACTCATCATAAAACACTAATTTATACCTTTTTCTGCATTACTGTATTCTATAACTATTACTGTAGACCAGTTTTCTCTCCCTACTTACTGATGTTAAATAAAGAAGTTATATTAACCAATGATCTTAATATTCTTTGCTCAGTATTGGCCTGATAACAAAAGTCATTCTACCTTTGTAACATTTAAAATGGTCAATTCTTATGTAACAATAGACAGAACTTTAACTGTAAATAGTGTCCAGCTAACTAAAAAATTAAGTATTTTTTAACCTCAGTGTGTACAGTGAGTTCCTGCTCATAATTAATTCCCTAGTAGTTTATATTCCTTCCTTATATTTGTTCTTAAATAAGCCTATGGATATCCCATGAGTTGTGTCCTTAATAAAGCTGAAATATAATTAAACTGAACACTTATTAAGAGTAGTATTAACCAGCACAGGTTCCCTATTCTACAGCTGAATCCTCTTCACACTATAGCACACAAACGCTGCAATTAACAGACCTTGTTCTTAAGTGAAGGGCCACATCTTAAAAACATGAAAGTCTATTAAGATGCATAGTAAAAACTGTAGCGACAAGTTTCTTATCCTCTATCAATAAGCAGTAATTAGGAGTTAAGGGTGGGACATTCTTTAGGTAATGGCCTAGTTATTGGTCATTCTGAATAAGGCATTGATAAGTGCTTTATAATGAGTAAGAAAGAGGAAATATGCTACTAATATACATGCTAATACGCAACTACTTTATGTGTGCCTTAATATAAAGTGTCAGAACTTGCAGAAACATTTGATCCGGCTATTGTGCAAACATCAAATATAAGCTGTTCAAAGCAGTAAGTCTGTCAGTGAGTTTTACATCACAGCGAAGTGACTCACCCTTCAGTGTCACATTGATGCCGTACAGTCCAACATGCAGGCCGATGTCAGCGTTAACCACTGCGCTGCTGAAAGACTTGTAGGTGGCGTTAGTGGTCATTCTGGCCTCAGCCCAGTCGCTGGTGAAGTTGAGGGCTGTAGAGAAAGCGCGCAAAGGTGAGTGATGTTGGAAGGAAAAGGGGAAAAAGTGATTTATGGAACAACTATGATAAGAATACGAAACTCACCCACTATCACCACGCCTATGAACAAGCTGATAATTATTCTAAACATCCAGAACAGCCTCTGATAGAAAGAAAGAGAGAATATTCATTATTTCAGGTGCAATGATTAAAAAACAGTGGCAGAAAGAGGGAATAATTCTTTTGCAGTGGGTAATAGTTTATCTGATGCACTCACCGACTTTCCTCGTATCCCTGGCAGAATGAGGAGAAGACTGACCGCGAGCACAAGGAAGACCAGAATAATGGTGAGCAAGCTGCCACTGAAGACGAAGGAGGTCCTTTGTAGAGGGTAGAATGGGTAAATGTCATCGTAGAAAGTCATCTTCGCTGCTTAGCTGAGACTAGACAGTGCAACAGAGAAGACAGTGTTAGCGGCCGGGTTCTCAGTTTCCTCCAGATGCAGAGATAGCAGCTCTTGTTCCTCACAGAAGATCAGCGATGGGACGTTATTGCTGCTGTGTAACATGGCACAAGATTAAGCACAACCATCTGACTCATGTAACATCAGCTAACATTCCCTGAGACTTTGTATCTTTACTGCAAGGAAATAAGTGCATCAGTAAAATGCACAAAAGCATGCAATTCTATACATCCACGTGACCACTTGAGTTAGTTTAATGCAAATAGGTGCTCTGGATTTAAATGCTGAAGCTAAATGAAGAGAAAAGATTAAACTAAAACCCATCAATGAAACAGAGAAAATGTTCTTTTCTTACCTGAAAAGACGAGGCTCGGAGGAGAAGTGGAAGAGTGAAGAAGTGTGAATGTTGAGGGAACATACACTTCTTTTATAGCGCCGGTCCCCTTTGTGTCACCGAGGAGGAGGATGCATTGACTGGAATGCTGTGGCAAAAGAGGTGTGATCCAAAGGTAATGACCATTCCCATTTGGGCAACACAGGTCACATGCAGTTTGTGATAAGCTGTGAAACACATGTTGGCTTTAGCATTGCACCATCCCTCACCTGCACCTGTGCTCCTGTGCTACTTCTGCACTACATTTCAGCCTCTGCAGTGGGTAAGACTCAACTATTTCATCGTCTACCATCAAACACAAAGTG
>CAFUXE010000507.1:220988-233131 GCA_903364295.1 Serranus cabrilla
TCTTACCCGAAAAGACGAGGCTCGGAGGAGAAGTGGGAGAGTGAAGTGTGAATGTTGAGGGAACATACACTTCTTTTATAGCGCCGGTCCCCTTTGTGTCACCGAGGAGGAGGATGCATTGACTGGAATGCTGTGGCAAAAGAGGTGTGATCCAAAGGTAATGACCATTCCCATTTGGGCAACACAGGTCACATGCAGTTTGTGATAAGCTGTGCAACACATGTTGGCTTTAGTATTGCACCATCCCTCACCTGCACCTGTGCTCCTGTGCTACTTCTGCACTACATTTCAGCCTCTGCAGTGGGTAAGACTCAACTATTTCATCTTCTACCATCAAACACAAAGTGAGACAGGATATGTATTTGGATATCTGTGGTTTAGACATTAACAAGCAGGAAAGTTTCAGAGTTTAGTAAAGTTTTTTGTTTGTTAAAGAAGTCAAATGTTGACTTCCTGGTTATATCTATCTATGCTAAAAGAACAAAGTAAAGGTAGGCAGGCTATATGATAGAATATGAGAGTAAATGTGAGTTACCTTCACCTTGTCTTGACTTTTCAGGAGTCCTTCACTGCTCTTGGCTGCAGACTGACTTGAGGAGCATCTCTCGCATCAATGGATTTGCGTAAATGGGTTTGGAGTATGTGCGCAGCGCTTGGCTTGGTGCTCATACACAGTGAACGTAAGTACACCACCAACTATACTTCAAATACAAGTCAATTAACGTAGAAAATGTCTGTTTTAACTCGACATGCCTCGATCAGATTCCCGCTGTGAAATAACCTGGGAGGTGCCTCGCTTTGACGGCTGGTACAACAGTTTGGGATATCCGAGCCGCGGAGCTGTCGGTGAGTTACTCAGATGCCAAAGTGAGAAACCGCAGCAGCAGTTTGTTCGCAGCCTGCCAACACACCTGGTCGTTTCACTGTGCTCGCGCAGGTTCTCACCTTGTTCGCCTCGTGCCCGCGCACTACTGGGACGGAGTCTACCAACCGATCCAGGAGCCGCTGCTGCCAAACCCGCGCAGACTGAGCAGGCTGCTGAGCGCGGGGCCCTCCGGTCTGCCCTCCACGCGCAACCAGACCGTGCTCTCCCTGTTCTTCGGTAAATATATCGAGAACCATGTTGCATTAAAGTTTACTGTCAAAAATGATTGAATCAGGGGGGAAATTAAGATGCAAACCAACACAAACTGAACTCCGAGGATCCACCAACATGGCGCAGTGATATTTTCCACCTGTATATTACCGTAATGTAGGTGCAACGCAAGATTTTAGGGTAATACTCATACTCAAATTAAATAAAAAAAGTCATAGCCAAAGATTTGAGACATGCATATTAAAAATTAAAGGGACAGTTCACCCCAAATTTAAAATATACATATACAGTGGGTATTTTTAACAGGTAAGATGAAGATGATTTTGTGGTGAACTGTCCCTTTAATTCTGATCTAGTTTACACTAAACCAGAAATGAAGATAATCCAAACTTTCTTTACCTTTACTTCTCAGGTTATCATGTTTCCTTTGAAGTTTTTGACTCAAGAAATCCTGGGTGTCCACCTGAGTTCATGAACGTCCCAGTCCCAAAGGGTGACCCTATCTTTGACCCCACTGGCACCGGACACGTCCTGCTGCCCTTCCAGAGAGGACCGTGGGACAAAGAGTCCGGCCAGAGTCCCAGTAACCCTCGCACACAGGTATTAATGTAAAATAATAATGTTGAAATAAAGCTTTCAGAGACACTTTACGTTATGTTTCCCTACATTCCTCATGTGCAATAATTAGATAAATGTAACCCGTGCAGGTTAACTTGGTGACAGCGTGGATAGATGGCAGCTCCATCTACGGCCCCTCCACGTCCTGGTCCGACTCCCTGAGAAGCTTCTCTGGAGGGCTCTTGACTTCAGGCTCTGAGTGGAACATGCCAACTCAGGCTGCAGGACGCACTCTCATGTGGAGCGCCGCTGACCCCTCTACAGGAGATCACGGGCCCAGCGGCCTCTATGGTGAGACATTTTATACTTCTGACCTGGAACTCATTTTATGAATACATGAGGGGAGCTGTTAGCTGCAGAAAAGTGCACTAAACTGACTGCATGTCTCAAAAGCTTGCATCATTTCCTAAATTTGGAGCTTAACCTAAAACAGAGGAGCTCAGAAACATTTAACTTATGGCTTTAAACACCCCAAAAGTTGACATTTCTTATAATTTTCAATGAAAAATTGTACATTTTTATAGTATATGTATCCTAGTGTCCTTCGTTTTTGTTAGAGAAACTTGCTTTGCTGCGTGGGGTGATGAGGAAACTAATGGTTCTCATTTAATTTATCTGTTCTCATTCATTTTATCAGCCCAAAGCAAGCAGGTTTTGCTCAATGCCAACCTCCTTTAATCTCTTTTATCTCTGATGTTGTAACTACAAATATGAGACTGTATCGACCTCCTTTGTCAGACTCATCGAACACACTCCGGTGTTTGAGCTCTGCCCTTTCATCTGAAATAGATTTGACTCACTCATTTCTTCACTTCCCTGCAAGGAAATACAGAATTTCCACAACTATATTTTACACTCATTAAGTAGCTGAAACGACACATAATAGATTTCCAAATCTCAGGAAATCACTCAAAAACTATCTGGATGCAAAGACTTCACCAAAGATGAGATTAAATATGTTTTCACGTATGTTTGGCTGATTTTTTACGTTCAATCTGAACTATTTTTTTTTACACTTTATGTGGTAATACCCACTCAACCGATACGGCAAACAAGCAGCAGGAATTTCTTACAAATATTATTGCAGCTCCATCTGCTTTGATCAGGGTTGCAGCCCGGGAGACTTAGTCAGAAGAGGCCCTGCAGCCTGACGTGTGTTATGACTCTTTAATTATTGTGTAAATGGCTTGTCACCCTCACCGCAGTAAATCCCTCTCTCTATAGCATGGAGGATGCCGTGCAGGTGTCACGAAACCAGTGTTTTGTTGCTTGTGTTGTTAAAGGTGTGTAGTTATTATCTGGGGCGGAGGCGGAGGATCTTCTCCTGTTGTCACTGCTCTGTTGTCAAGTCCTTCAAAACAAACAGCCAAATTATCTTTCCATTAGTGGTCAGGGATCCCCGTCAATCAATGCAATGGGAGTTTGAGATGTTTCTATATCATTCTGTATAAGAAATCATATGCAGCCTCTGCTTATTTTGTGATGTTAACTGACATGATGGAAGAGCTGAATTCCCTATAATTTGTGCCATCTTCCGTGTCCAGAGTTGGGAAATGCCTGGGCCAATGAGAACATGTTCACGGCAGCAGAGGGGATTATCTGGTTTCGCTACCACAATTATGTCGCCTCCAAACTGCATGAGGAACACCCAGCGTGGTCAGACGAAAAGCTGTTTCAAAACGCCAGGAAGACCGTTGTGGCCACATTCCAGGTAGAAGGAAAAGTCTCCGTGTAATCCTCTCGCTGCTCAGGTGCGGAGTTAATTTGCACCCTGGAGTGACAGAGAGGTTGCATCAACACCAGGTGGTCGTGATTTTATGCAGGAAATTGATGGTTTTAGTTAAAGGGTGAATGCATCATCCGTCACATGTTTGATTATTCCAGTCTGTCCTCTGCAAAAACGTCCCAAAACAAAATTCCAGTAGTTAGAATACTGCAGTAAAACTATATATTTGGTCAGATTAAATCCAAACTAGCAAACTACAATCATATAAAAACCATGCATATATTGAGAAACCACACATAATACATGTGATGCTGACTATGTTGAGTTTTTATGTGGATTCAAAGAAGCTGCTCGTGTTTTTCCACACAGAATATTGCTCTGTACGAATGGCTGCCTGCATATCTTGGAGACAAAAAGCTTCCTCCTTACCCAGGTGAGACTCAGCCAGAGTGCGTGTACGTACAAGTGGAGGGGAACAGGTAATGCACTACTGACCACAAGCCGTGGTGAGGTGAGCTATCGTTGGTGGTGTTTGACAAAATATGTGCTCCGTCAGCAAAGCATCGGCCTGAGTCTCCTTCTGCTTCTGCTGAATAAGCAGCCGCAGCTGAGGAAAGTTTACGACGGTCGGATGAGACCATCGCCTCAGTCGCTCTTCATTGTCACATTTATGCAGCTTTTCTTGTCTCATGTGGACCGGATGGTAAAGTCTTTACATGCATGAGGATTGACTCTAATGCATCTGTAAAGTTATGAAGTTCTTCTTCTTCTTTTTGTATAATGTTCTGATTTATCTGTGTGCAGGTTACCAGAAGTTTGTCGATCCGGGGATCTCTCCTGAGTTTCAGGCTGCAGCCATTAGATTTGGCATCACTATGGCCCCACCTGGTGTTTACATGAGGTATTATTCTTTTTTCTCCTGGCACCTTGTGAAAAATCTAAGCTCATTGACAGTAAGAGTGTAATACTGTCAATGTGCTTCTGTAAATGATGTGAGACACCATACAAATGACTCTACAGTATTAGAAACCCTCTGCACTTCCTTTCCCCACAGAAACAGAAGCTGCCAGTTCCAGAAGGTTGTCAACATAGACGGCAGCTTATCATCAGCAATGCGTCTTTGCAACAACTTTTGGAAACGACAGGTATATCTGTCGTCACAGTGTGGTATTAGGGCTATTACTTAAGTAAAGGATCTGAATAGTATTAAAATATGATTCAGATAAGATATTAATATTAGTATTAGTTATACACTAATGTTTTTGTCCTTTTGTTTCCAGAGTGTCAATGTGAAGACGAGCCTGGATGTGGATAACCTCATCATGGGCATGGCATCCCAGATTGCAGAGAGGGAAGACAGTATTGTTGTGGAGGACCTGAGAGGTTTTTAATCGCTCTTATTCACTGCATGCATCAGAAATAAGAAAGAGAGTTTTTCTAATGCAAGGCTTTGCAATGTGCCTTGGTGTGAAAATACAATTTTAGAATAAAATCTCTCTGCATCTCATTCATGAACACGTTTTCCAGTTATAGTTTGATACTCACAGCTCTGATGTGCTTCGGCCCCTGACAGACTTCATGTACGGACCGCTGAGGTTCACCCGCACAGATCTGGTGGCCATGACGGTCCAAAGAGGACGAGACTTTGGCCTCCGCAGTTACACGGAGATCAGGAAAGCTCTGGATCTGCATCCTGTCAAGACATTTGAAGACATAAATCCTGAGCTCAACAGCACCAACCCGCAGGTCAAAGTCTTTAAACAAAGAACGATTCAAATTAATAATAGAGTAATCATGTGTAAATAAAACTGTTTTCTTGTGTCCAACAGTTGCTGCAGGATATTGCAGAACTTTACAACAGAGACATCTCAAAACTGGAGCTCTTCCCCGGAGGACTGCTCGAGTCTCTCCACCGTCCAGGTCCAGTTTTCTCTGCCATAATGTTGGACCAGTTTGAACGGATTAGAAACGGAGACCGCTTCTGGTTCGAGAACAAACAGAATGGGTAAACTCCTCTCGGTTTGACCTTAAAAATAGAAATAGTAAAAAGTAGTCTTAGTGTTCTGACAGTGTTGTGTGATTTATCTGTTTATCTGTGATTGTCATAGTCGGATCATCTCACTACAGTCATGTTTTTTTGGGGTTTTTCAGTTTGTTCACAAAAGAGGAGATCCTGGGGATTCGCAATGTGACCTTTCATGACGTCCTTATCGCGGTCACAAGTGCAGAAGCCGCGGATATACAGAAAGACGTGTTCTTCTGGAAGGACGGTAAAACATGTGTCTGATATTTGACTCATAAACAAACAAGGTTTCATTTGAATCATGTAATATTTAAAGCATGGATTTAAAAACACTCTCTCCATTGCCTTAGGTGACCCTTGTCCTCAGCCCACACAGCTGAATGCATCAATGCTCCATCCCTGCACTAATGCGACCAAACTTAATTACTTTGATGGGAGCAAAGCTGGCTTTGGGATATTTATCATTGTTCTGTTCCTCTTTCCAGTTGGTCAGTATCACACTCACAAATCCATCTCTTTCCGCACAGCAATAATACTGATTTCACTCATCAGCAGTTTTGCTGTGAGACTGATAATCGGTTTGGACTGTTTTACTTTCACAGTTAGTTTTCTGGTGGCCTGCGTGGTGGCGTATCTCCGCAAGTGCAGGTACAGGAAGTTTCAGAGAAGAAGAAAAGCTGGTGACAGGACGGAGGACCCAGCTGCGGGAATCACGGGTACGAAATCCGTGGGATTAAAAAATCCCTCTAATTATTGTGACAATGTGCAATGTTAGTAAAAAAAAAACTGAATATCTATGAGTCAGACTCAAGGTCACTTATGAATAAACATCACTTTAGAGCTGCATTGATTAGCTGCATAATCCATTAGTCCTTAGAGCAATCTTTCATGCAAAAATGGCAGAAAATGCTGTTTTAAGCAGCTAAAAGATGAAAAAGTCCTGCTTTTCTCTGTTTTTATATCATATTAAACTGAAAATCTTTGGGTTTTTGGACACATAAAATAAGACTTTACCTTGGATTGAGAAACTTGGTTGCACATTTTTCACTATTTTCTGACATTATACGGATAAATCGATGAATCCAGAAAATAATTAGCAGATTAATCGATGACATTAGTTGCATCTCTAATCAGCAGCTTTGATTTACTGCTGCACTGGCATGCAGCATCTATAATATCTGTCACTTAAGTAATTGTAAAACTGAGCTGATTAGAAGTGTTAATGACTTCATGATTTATATTCTGTCTCATAAACAAAAGACAAAGTGAACTCAGATGCAGATGATTATCAGGTATTAACAGGTGGCAGTAAAACTAAACTGCTAGATCTCCTTATTTTACACCTGTCATCATCATCCTCATCATCATCATCATCCAAAATCTTGTCTTGCACGTCGTCTCTTTCTGCTTCTCTCCAGCCTACGAGTGGCAGGGCCGCAAAAAACCTCTGCATCCCGTCAGCGTGGAGGTCGATGAGAAGAGGAGGCTGCAGGTCTTTGACAGATCTGGGTCCATTCACCGCTGCCTCAATCTGGGCAACCAGGATCACCTCAACATCCTCCTCTCCAGCAACCGGCAGCACAAAGCTCTGCTGCTCAAAGTATCGAAAGAGTACGACCTGGTGAGCAGCTGGAGTTTTGCACATTGTGGCTCTTGATCTGAAAAAGCTGCTGCAGTCTGATTCAAGTTGTATAAAAAAGAGGTTTAAAAATGTTGCAGCTGCTGCATCGTGTCTCTTTCTCTGTTTCTCACCTCTTCCAATTGTCAATGCAAGCATGATTCTGCAGATGTAGCCGATCTTAATCGCTTTTATCTCACCCCGGTCCTGTTTTTCTCCTCCTGCCTGCACATCCAGGTGCTGTTTTTTGATGACGAGAGCAAACGTGCAGCGTTTGTCAAGCATCTGCGTGCAGGGGTGACAGGCATCGGGCAGGAGATTAGAGTGAAGGAGATGACGGAGAGGCAACTGCTGAAGGAGGCTTTAACCAAAGAGCAGAGGGCTCAGATTGTGGAAACTTTCATTCGCCACGCTTTCTCTAAGGTACAGTCAGCCGCTGGATGTTTACATCATCCACAGCGGCAGCTCGGCCGCAAAATGTCGTCAACGCTTGTTTGAGGTCAAATTAGCTCTGACCTCCAGCCAAAAGAGCTAATTGTTGGTCTTGATGGTGACTTCACCTCTTACGGACAAACAGTGACCTCAGTTTACGTCGGTGATATTACTGTAATGAGACTGGGGTGACTTGTAATGATCCATCCCTCTCGTGCACAGGTCTTGGAAATAGAGAAGTGTGACGCCGGGGACATGAGCGCCGTTTCCCACAAGAAAGCCAGAGAGGTTCTCCAGTGCGAGCTGACAGCGTCCGAGTTTGCAGATGCACTGGGCCTCAAGTCCGACTCCTTATTCGTAGACTCCATGTTCACACTCGCCGATAAGGACGGAAACGGTTACCTCTCCTTCCAGGAGTTTCTTGATGTGATGGTTATCTTCATGAAAGGTAAAATGCACGACTCCAAAATGCTGCAGCTGTTGTATATCCAGATGTGCAGCCATGTAAACACTGCATAATAACACACAGCAAATAAAGACAAAGTTACAGAACACATTTTAGTCAGTGGATCATATAGACAAGGAGTGAGCATGTCTGCTATTGGATGAATCAGTAAACAGTATTGTTACGTGTTGTCACTGATGATGTTTGTATATTTTATCAGGGTCTCCTGAGGAAAAATCCAAACTGATGTTCTCCATGAACGACATTGATGGAACTGGTTTCTTATCAAAAGAAGAATTTGCCAGGATGCTCAGGTTTGATTGATTTTCCTTCTTTTTTTCTTTTGTCATGACTGCACTAAGCCTCTTTTTCGTGCTTGGTTTATCTTCACCCTTTTCATGTGCTGCAGGTCTTTGATTGAAATCTCCAACGGCGCTCTGTCAAAGAGCCAGGCGGAGGACGGCATCAAGGCCATGATGCAGGCTGCAGGCTTTGATGACAAGGAGGAAATCACATGGGAGGACTTCCATTTCCTCCTGCGGGACCACGAGAAGGAGCTGCAGTTTGCCCAACTCAATGTCAAAGGTTGGAGAAAGTTTTGTCCAAGGAGATCTTTCTTTTTTCTTTTTTTTTAAAGTCCTCCTCTCTCTGACCTTGCCTGATGAATGAGTGTGTCTGCTGCCGTGTGTGCAGGGATGGAGAAACAGGGGAAGAAGCGGCTGAGTCGAGACCAGAGAGTGTCCTTCATCTGTCCAGGAAACAGGTCAGAGAACAGGACACACGGCTGTAATCACTCATCCAGATCACAACTGTAACAACTGTTGCTTTTTTCACTATGGATAAAAGCAATGATCCACTGCAGCTTTGTCACTCACCCATTTAATTTATAATGTATATCCCAAGTGAGCATTCTGTCCTGGCTTACAATCGCATCGTTTTTTGTTTTGCAGCAGCATCAAGACAGATGGACCGGAGATACGCAGACGGAAAAAGTTTGTTCCTTGTTTGATCATTGTTTTCCTGTAAATTACTTTCTGAAGGAGGGATAAGGGATATCAATGAAGATAGATGTCTGAGAATTAACAAACTTACCATCGAGAAGTTAAACACATTGGTTATCTGACATGTTATCTGTTTCATACTGAGCCAGAATGTGAAAATACAACCCTGCTCCTGCAGCTCTCTTTAAAGAGTTTGAGTGACCTGAATATGGTCAGAAACTCCACAGCTAAATGATAAACAGAACGAAAAGAATCCATGAAATAAAAATCTAATGGATTTCACTATTTTCAGGTTAAGTGTCAACACTCCAAACGTCTACGTGAAGGCCAAACGTGAGCAGTACATCAGGAACCCGATCCAGCAGAAGATCCAGCATTTCAAACGTTTCATTGAGAATTATCGCCGTCACATCGTCTGCTTCATCGTCGTGTACGGCATCGCAGCTGGCGTGGCACTTGAAAGATGTTACTGTGGGTAGAAATGGTTGTTTTCCTTAATCAGATTCCTCACTCAGCCTTTTCTGTACTGATTAAAATCACCGTTTTCAGACTACGCTCTGCAGTCTGAAGCCACAGGTATCCCTGAGACCTCAGTGGTGGGCATCGTCGTGTCCCGTGGTTCGGCCGCTGCCATCTCCTTACTGTTTCCCTACATGCTCCTCACTGTGTGCCGCAACCTCATCACACTGTGCAGGGAGACGTTCCTCAACCGATACATCCCCTTCGACGCCGCCATTGACTTCCACCGCTTCATGGCCATGACTGCAGTCCTCCTTTCAAGTCGGTATACCGCAGCGGAGAGGGCTGATGGAAAGTTCTGATGTCTTCAGCTGTTTGCATTTTATTTGTTTGAGCTCACTCCCGTTTCTGTTCTGTAGTTGTTCATAGTTTGGGCCATGTGGTCAACATCTACATCTTCTCCATCAGCGACCTCAGCATCTTATCATGTCTGTTCCCCAAAGTCTTTAACAACAACGGGTAATGTTTGAAATATCCAGCAGATTTTTGTACATGTTGTGGAGATGTTCGCCGATTAACAATGTGTTTTCATTTTAGGTCTGAACTTCCTCTGAAGTGGTATTGGTGGTTTTTCCAAACTGTTCCAGGTACCATATGAAACTGATTTCAGATCTTCACATGGACCGCTTGTTATATTATGCTATAATTTAGTTTTTTTGTCCTTTTCCTAGGAATGACTGGTGTCTTGCTTCTTTTTACTTTGGCATTCATTTATGTTTTTGCCTCACACTATTTCCGTCGCATCAGTTTTCAAGGATTTTGGATCACACATTACCTCTACGTCATTGTGTACATTCTAGTAAGTACTTTTATGGTTTTAAAGGGATAGTTTGGATTTTCCGTGGGGTCCGTTGAAGTATGCACGAGTACCAACACAAGAGCTACGCAATTTACTGCTGAGGCCTAGGGCAGCAGTAAAATATATTCTAGCCACCTAAAAATCCAATATATCCCTTTAAAATATCCCAAATGTACAGTGCAGTCAGGTGGCTTTTATGATGAGAGGCAGGTTTACGAATCGTGTGATGCTGGCTTTGTCAACAGACAGTTATTCATGGCAGTTTCGCCCTGCTCCAAGAGCCTCGTTTCTACATCTACTTGATTCCCCCTGCACTGCTTTTCCTGCTGGACAAACTGATCAGCCTGAGCAGGAAGAAGGTAGAGATCCCAGTGGTCCGAGCTGAGCTGCTGCCCTCAGGTGACACTTCAGGAAAATCTTTCCTTGATTCTAGTCTTCTTTACTAACTAAACTGCACTTTTTCCGTCGCCTTTACCAAAATCACGTCATGTTTGTGCGCACGGTGCATTCAAGTTCACACTCTCGGTCGTCCTACCTGCAGGTGTGACACATCTGGAGTTCAAGCGACCACAGGGCTTCGTGTATCGTTCAGGCCAGTGGGTTCGCATTGCATGCCTCATGTTGGGCACAGATGAGTACCACCCATTCACACTCACGTCAGCTCCGCACGAAGAGACGCTGAGCCTGCACATCCGAGCTGTGGGGCCCTGGACCAGCCAGCTCAGAGACCTCTACACTGAAGAATTCCTGCTCGAGCTCGGAGCCTACCCAAAGGCAGGTTAAAGCGTTATTTTGTGTGTGTAAATAACGTAATCTGTGTTTTTAAGACACAGATATTCATATATTATTTCACCCTAAGCTCTACTTGGACGGGCCGTTCGGTGAGGGCCATCAGGAGTGGATCGACTTCGAGGTGTCTGTTCTGGTGGGAGGAGGAATTGGAGTCACCCCGTTCACATCCATCCTCAAAGACCTGGTGTTCAAATCCTCCATCAAATCCAAGATTCAGTGTAAAAAGGTGCTGCTTAAAATCAACCCACCATACATTTTGTCTCCTTCAAGCATTTGTGCAGGAAGCTCATCCTATAAACAATCATTTCCTCTTTTCTCTCTCTCACATTCACTGATTTTTTAAGGTGTACTTCATCTGGGTGACACGAACACAGCGTCAGTTTGAGTGGGTGTCAGACATCATCAGGGAGGTGGAGGAGATGGACACCCAGGAACTGGTCTCAGTCCACACTTACATCACTCAAGTAGCTGAAAAGTTCGACCTCCGAACCACCATGCTGGTGAGATCTGCAGTCTACTGAATGCTGCTAAATATTTCACAAAAATCCATTTTGATGTTGACTTTTGACCAAGTGTAGAGTGGTTCAACACTCAGAGTTAGATAAGATACCCCACGTGATACCACTCTCATATCTGTACCATAAATATGAAGCCACAAATGAGCCACCAGGCAGGTAGAAGTTTGTGCACTTTCCGAGGTCTCTGTAATACAGGCTCCTTCATCCATGAATATTTCTACTGCCTCATTGGCAAGGCTCATATTTTCTCTCTCTGTCAGTTTTGATTCGCTCTCTCGCGTTTGCTCTCTCTCTCAAACACAAATGAGTAAGCAGCAACAACAAACTAACAAGCTAGTTGGCTCCATATTTTCTGTCCTAATGAGGCATTGTGTCACCATGGCACTTTCAGGCGCCCTGTTCGCCACTTTGCAGTGAGACGCAGTGAGAGAAAAAAAGGCAATGAGATTGGGGAATCGATTTGTGGCTCTAGTTCAACTGTGTGAGCGCCTGAAAATGGCCAACAAAAAAACATCTGTCATGTCAGAAATTTATGAAAATGTCAGTCAGGAGCGGT
>CAFUXE010000507.1:234883-251917 GCA_903364295.1 Serranus cabrilla
CTTGACCATTATTTGCTCAGGGTAGTTTCACTGGGAGCCTTTGCAGGAACGCCCTGCTCCATTCACACCTGGCAGCTCACCAGTTCAGCCACAGTGAAGTGGTGACCACTGAGCAGCTGCACAGGAGCAGCCGGAGGTTATGATCTTGGATTAAGAGACCTCGGCAGCTGCAAGGAAGGCCGGACAAGCAATGCCATTTTATTTTCCCAAGCAGAATGTATTTTGACAGTTCAAACTGGTGATTTTCTGCTGACAAGCTAGATTAACTTGGTGTGAATGCTTTTATTTAGAGCCAAAATATCCACCAAAATGTAGTGAAATGTCACCTGTTTTATAATGAAAACCTCCTCTCCTCATCTCTGTACGTTCTGTTTATTTTCTGTTCTTGACTAAATTTTAAAACTGATATTTGTGCTGCTACTGCAGAGCCCCAAAGCAAAGGCTGCACGTGTTTTTTTTTGCTCATGAAATACAATCAAGATAACAAACGAAGGGTGTGTCTGCAGAGATTTAATGGACTGAGTCGATGTCCTGATGCTGTGCAACGTCCCTGGCAGGTCAAAGCAACAAGCTTACTCAACCACAGAAGGTCTTTTATTTGTATATTTTGTCGGAATTTAAACTGCGGGGAAGGAGACTGCACTTCAGCCTGAGGACATGTTTCCACGTATGTTATCAGGCAAAATCATCAACTGCATTCTATTGCGTGAGACATTGAAACAAAACATGCCCTCTGAAGTTTAATAAAAAGTAAAAATATAACTGCAATGACAATCTTGCCAGCTGATCGAAACATTACAGTTCGTCTTGACCTTAGTTTACTCAGGCTAGTTTGGCTCAGAGGTTTTTCAAGAACACCCTGCACCATTCACACAGTTACACCTATTCACACCTGGCAGCTGCCCAATCCAACCACAGCGATGTGGTGACTTCTGAACTACACTCTAAACTAACAAAACCCCACCCAACCAGCACGCCACCTATCCATTTACCAGACGTCCACAACCTAAAAACCCTCATAATCAACTTTCTGAGAAATCTGTTGTCATAGTGCCACCAGTCTGGTTAACTGGACAGATGGTGTGCAGTTTGGGTGGGGTTTTAAGGTTTTAAGTGAAATGTTGTTGTGCGTTATGGGCCTCAATCAAACGCACCTCAGCAGCTGTAAGGAGGAAGTGTTACTACTCATTTACCACAACAAAATGTATTTTTCCAGTTTTGGGATAAAACTGCTGGCCTCGTTGTATCAAGCCTCTGGATTTACATGATGTACTTTCTCTAACACTGTAGCGTCATGACACTCACAGTATAACCACATCACATTGCACCTTAAGTGCCCATTTAAACTCAACATTCAATGTGTGTACGTATAAAGACAACACCTTCTGTCTTTGCTCTGCATCCTGTTATTTCTGCTCCTTTTTCGGAGAGTTTACAGACGAAATCTATTCTCGTAAGTACAGGAAGCATAAATGGAGATAAAAGAGTGCTGCTTCGATGCACCACTTTAACATGAACAACTCGTCGTTGAAACAAAGATATAAGAAGCCAGAAGTGCACATTTACTTCCTGCATACTTACTGTAAAAGGCATGCAGACATTTAATCATTTTAATATTCGGTAATTTTGCAGAACAAACAACCAAATTTTTTATCATACATGTGGTAATTATATCTCATATTATCTTTCTTTTTTTTTTGTTCTTATCTGTATGCAATCCGTTCGTGCAATGACTCCAGTTCTTCAATTGTCTTTATAACCACATTTAATCTAATCTAATCTAATATCCCTTTTAGTTTTCTGGGGAAGAAGTTGTTGCAGTAAGTAAATAAGGTTAAGATTTTGTCAAAAAATGATATCACATATGTCCCAGAGGAGCACGCAAATCACAGCCAAGGGGGTGTAAAGGGAACTTTAGGGGACATTCGTGTGAATTTTCCCAGACAAGAACTTATTTTTCTGATTATTCTGACACCCAGTCAATGCAGCACAAACACCCAATCTCACAATGTTAACAAAAGTGAAAAATAATTAGTGTATCCGCCCTGTGATTGGGATCCGCTCCAAAGTTTTTTGGATTCTTTGTTAATCCTGCTAACAAACCAAGCAGAAAACATCATCATTAAGGGTTTATTAATATTAAAGCAGATGCTTATAATGTGACGTGGCTCCTGCATTATCCTTCTTTTTTTGCCTCGTCACTTTTACTTGTTGCCAACAGTTGTACAGCCGCCACACAATTGTTCTGGCATGGTGCAAGTCAAACAGAAGTGAAGTCATGAGGTCAAGCTGCCGACATTACTCAACTATGACTCAACTTCCAAGAAATAAAACCAAATTGAAAGTCCGGTAGACGTCCATGTGCCAGGAGTGAGAAAACTGATAAGCTTCTGTGGGACAGAAAATTGGAGATCAAGGTATTGTTATGTGCATAATAGAAGAACAAACAGCCTCATTTAAACAAACATATCAATCACGAAGTCGTGATCAATTATATTAGAACTTATTACTGATAATTGATAAGCCTTTTCTTTGAGAAATTTCTTGCCAAAACTTTTATTTGGTGATCTTTCTATAGATAACAATGGAATCACATGATTCACTCTGTATGCCAGTAATCGTACATGCTGTGAAAGAGGCCAAGACGGAAGTTTTCCACAATGGGAAAGTTTTTACTTTGAACTGTTACAGCTCAGATGTGCATAAACTGATCCTTACTAAACTATTTAAAGACCAACTGTTTTACAGATACGTACGTTGTGAAGCCTTATTATTTTTGCCTTTTCATGCTTTCCTTATAGTCTTGATCGCAATACAATACAATGCAGTATGTAGTTCACTACTCCCCAACATTGCCAGTATCTAAAGTGTAGTTTCCTCTTCAGCTCTCTTGTCCATTTGAACAACCTAGGTATTTTAAACAAATTATCAACACATTGTTTAATACATTTAAATTTGGGATTTAAAGAACCTAAACCTGAATTCCACAGAGGCTGCTGCTGCTCTGAGCGACGTTAGTTAGCTTTCAGAGGGACTTTTTCCAGCCATCTGTCAGTTAAAAGACCAATTTAGTGTCTAAAACAAAGAGGTTTATGATAAAAGACTTATTAGACAAACTGAATATATATCCATGTATACACTGGTTGAATTATGGTAGCTGTTGCATCTAGCGTTTTTGGAGCTTGATCCAGAATATCTTTGCCTTTTAAGAGCTGTCTCTTACAATTAAACCTTTATGGATGCAATATTAAAATGCTGAAAAAACAACATTGGTAATTTAACTGATGATATGCCAACAAATACTTACAAATAGGGTTGCACCATCCACTGCACAGGATGCTTTGAATATGAAGTCAATTATTCACAAAATGTTAAGCTGAAAGTCGTCTTGATGTTGTATTCATCACACTGTAGACAGTTAAATGTCTTATTATGAGGTCAAAACATTGGGTTTAGACCTTATAATAAGTATTAGCAGATTTATTTATTAGTTGTTGTTTTTAAAAAGAAATACTGCCATTACTGCCATTGAAAAAATTATATAATTTAAACAAGCTCTTTGCAAATCACTCATCAAATCTGCTGAACAGCTTTCAGGTTTATGTCCCTTCACCTCAGCTGATCTTTGACACACTGAACCAGACACACACACACACACACACACACTGATATCTCTCCCCTTCATATCAAACCAGTGTTGTGTAACCCTGCAGCTCTGTGAAGCATGCAATCACACTTTCATAATGTATTTTACTAAATCAAGGAATGCTTGGGCAGTGAGATAAGAGGCTTTGGTTAAAAGGAACACAGAAGACAAACACTTTATTTTTTTAAAAAGTTTGATTTACTTGATTACTTGGCTAATAGTAGCACACTGATAAAAAAGGAGGCGACCACAAATGACGGAGCAAATTTTCAGCAACCACAAGAATGTGTTTAAATAAAGTTCCACTTCTGTGACTCAGCAACCTTTAGCAAATTTAGGAAATGTTCCTGATGCAATGTGGATTACTAACGCTGTAAACCTCCAACCTATCTGTTGCACATTATTTAGTATGAAAAGCAAATTATATTAAATAATACAGAATAAGAAAAATGTATAAATCTAATGCATAATTCCTGTAAATCTAATGCATGGAAATGTTATAAGCTATTCTTTTTTTTTTTTATCTTAAAATAGTCAGCAATTGGCTGACGCTGACCAGTTATGATGTTTATCTAGCTATTTATTTCCTATTTATTCTTTATTTTCTCAGCTATCCTTTATAGAATTGACTGGCAATGTAAAACACTGTTTGCATAATGGTAAACATTATTTATTAAAGTGTTATTTTTGAGAAATTAGCTCTTTGGTTGCATTTACAGAGTGGTGGAGCTTAAAAAAAGGCTCTATTTTCATTGTAGCTTAAAAAAATGACTATCGGCCACCAGTATCTTTTTGAAGCAACTACAGTGCAGCAGAAAATAAAAACCTACACTCCTTTTTTGTGCACGGTAAAATTCAGCACTGAAAGGTTATATAAGGATTGAGCAGTGTGAATTAGTCAAATCGAGTATTTTTTTTTTAAAGTTACGGTATTTTACTACAAAAATGTCCTCTTTGTGTTATTGTCTCCCCTGCAGCTCAGCAAGAAAATACTGTCTGTAGAATTAAAACCTTTAATATGGTTTAGTTCACATGTTTTCTGCAAGTTGAATTTCTCTTTTGGAGGATTTGTAGAAGCTGCTTTAACACACTGGTCCGTTACTCTGAAGCCGACTGGTTGTACTGGTCAGTAGATGCACATAAAAACCTGTCACCTCATGACTAACTGTCCTTCATGTGATACTCACTGATCAAATGGCACCCTCTTCTGGTAAAGAGTCAACCAGCCTCCACACTTTTACACAGCAGCTGGATAAAATGTGATTCAAGGTCATGCTGGTTTGTGCTGCATTACTGCTTTTTTTAATAGATTTTCAGTACAATGCATTAAGCTCTCCTTTAAACGCCCTTGTTCCGTTTTATTATATGTTAATGCTTCTCCTCAATGCAAGCCTGACATCTCAATGTAACGGGTCAGCGCCCGTGACTAAACGGTTTAATCTTGCTTTAATCAGGTGTCACATTCACAGCAATAATCAGGAAGGTGAGTTGTTGGAGAGCTGGTCGCTGGAGCTGCTGAAGGTTAACTGAGTTTCCAAAGCCTTCTTTTGTAAGATTTTTAGGTTGGCAGCATCACCCAAAATAACTGCAGGGCCTGTGACATGGTTGTTCCTAATGATTTCCAAGAAATTAACAGAAAAGAGGGACTAGTTAGACACATTCTTGATTAATTAAATTATTAAATGACAACTTAAGTAGCTCAAATGTTTGATCTTCCAACGAGACAGGCAAAATAATGTAAAATATGTTGTCTGCGCTGTGCTGAGCAGTTTGCATTGGTGTGCTTAAGAGTCTGCTAATCTTCTTAGTGTCGGTAAGTACCCAGCTAGAAATCAGCCACTGTCCAGATTGTCTCTTCCTGCCCCAGATAAACGACTCAGACAACAACAAAGCGAGGCTCGAGGAAATATGTGGCATGGTCGCTTCACTGGCATGAAATATGCGCCTCCCCTCCTTTGGGAACTGTGTTGACCGAGCCGTGGAAGAAGTTTTGGTGGGTCTCCTCAACTTGAAGATGTTTGGCAGCGGCACCAAGAAGTGGTTTGTGAAGAGACAGAAGAGGCAGCAGCAGAGGTGTGGCAGGAGGCCATGCACCAGGAAGAAGAAGAGATGGGCGGCCAAGATCCTTAAACAGCACCGAGAAAAGATCCTGAGCGAGCTGGACGTCAGTTCCGTGCTTCCCTTCCTGGTGTACGATAAGGTTTTCTCACTGGGGGAGTACAAAGAAATACTGGGACAGGAGTCCAGCAAGAAACGGACGGAAATATTCCTGGACCATCTGTCCTCAAAGGGGCCTGCTGCATTCTGCTCATTCTGCTCTGTTTTGGAGGAAGTGTGCCCCCACCTGCTCACCTCCTTTCTGCTGGATGAAAAAGGTACATCCATTCATTAGCCACTAATTATATTAATGACCAACACAAAGAAATAAAGGTCACAGAGGGCTGTGTGTCTTCCTGTGCCGACTCATTTCAGTGTGCATCAGAACAAAACAGAGCCGCAGCTCAGCGCCGCAGACTAAGAGCCAGCAAAAATAGCTTCTTAAATCTGGATGGCTGAGGGGATTACTGAGCCGCCAGCGTTCCTAACTAGCCCCTGACAACATATGGCCTCAACGTGGCTACAGTCTGCAGGGCCCTGTCTGTGCTGCGCTATCCAAATCAATACGCCTTACTCACATTTACATAAAACTGAGCACTCTGAAGAAAATAACCCGCATTTAAGTGTTATCTAACATCCCGCAGTTACGAACCTGTGAATCATCCTGCTTACTCTGTCAGAGGACGATGTGTGAATTAATGGAGCTATAAAAAGTAGCTAATATATTAATCTGTACCTACAGATGGTGCCCCAGGACAGGGCAGGAAAGGGGGCCTGCCTGTGCCCCCAAAGAGTCCAGGAGAGCAACCTCTGTGCTCCCCTCCCATGTACACCGACCCCGTGTTTGACTCCAGGTGAGAGCCACTTTACATTTCACTGATGCTGCTGTGTCAAAGCCTCATCACATCGACAGTGCTTTCATTTCTGCTGCATCACTTAATGCTCCATGAGGGGATGAAATCACCTCTGTCTTATAAAGTTATTTCCAAACCACATTTGTTTAACTAAATCTGGGTGATGAGGGTTCAATCTATGCCTTTATTTATGAGGAAAGCTCATCTAATCCCACACTCGAGGCACTTGTAATAAGGTTTTTTCTCACAAATGGAGCTGTTAAGGCATCTGTCTGTCCTGCAGTTTCCAAACCGCCTTAATTTTCCAATTAACGCCAAATTAAAGGAAGAACTGTGATGTGTATGAAAACGATCTTTGTGGCCTTTGCAGTCACCAGATCTGAGTCCATTTGAGCCCCTTTGGGAGGTTTTGGACTGTTGTACATTTGGATCCATCTATGTCTTATTGCTTTGCAATGTGTGCAGAATGTGGTCTGTACCAGTGTTGCTCATTTGTGTTCTGTTGCTTTGTGCTGCTGTGTGAGGCTGCACGTCCTGAATGATGGATGTTGTTGTTGTGTCGTATCATTGCATCGATGTTTTGCTGCATGATTTCTGCGCTGTCTCCTGCATGCTGATGTTATCACACTGCTGTCTTAGATTTCTCATCCTGTCACTGCATTGGTTTGATTTTGACAAATGATAAAAAATAAGCTGTCTGTCTATCACTGGCACATTTATAGAAATGTTCTTAGAAATAAAGAAATAAATGAAGAACCTAAATGTGTTGGATGCTTTGCGAGAATTTAACAAGGAGCCCTGTAAGGGTTCAGGCAGCTTGTGGTGCCTCAACACTTTACTAATGCTGCATTTCCACTGCACAGCACAGCTCTGCTTGACTTGATTCGACTCGACTCGACTCACTTCTGGTACCAGGTCTTTTGCTCTACTTTGTTGGCCACTGCGGATAGTACTCGCAGCATTCTCAGCTAATCGCTACAGCGCAGCCACTTAAACTGCTGTGAAATCATCTTTAACACGACACACACTGGATGCTTTCATCAGCCAAACAGTCCAAACCACAAAGAGGAACGTCTGCATTTTGTCAAATGTACAGTGTAGATTTGCAGGCTGCCGATTCTTAAAAATCTGGATTGAGTGTATAAAAACAACTGTGCACACGATTGAAGGAGGCTTTTCAAAATGTGCAGGTTGCCTGCAGCAGAGGAGTTATGTATATAAGTACATTTACTCAAGCACTGCACTTAAGTACAATTTTGAGGTACTTGTACTTTACTCTAGTATTTCCATTTAAGTAAATTTAGACATCAATTTTCCACTAAATTCAGAAGCAAATAAGCTGCCTGCTTAAGTTACTTTTCAGGTTGAAATTTAACATGAAAATACATGATCACTTTAAAAAGTTTATGCTTTATGTTTATAAATTAAACCACATAAAAGTATATTAGTAGTTCAAATCAACCCAACCTTGACGAGAGTAAAAGGCTGCTTACATAATGCATCAAAAGTAAGAATCCAAAACATATTTGGAATATATATAACGATATGAGTGGGTACTTTTATTTTTGATACTTTAAGCACATTTTGATGCTGACACTTTTGTACTTTACCTTAAGTAAGTTTTGAATGTGGGACTTTAACTTGCAGATCAGTCATTCTGCAGTGTGGTTTGACTACTTATACCACTGGAACTTCTAATATTAGTTCAGCTCACTTGGAACTTGGTACCAAAAAAAAGTACCAGGTACCAGGTACTATCCACAACGTTTGCTAATGGAAAACCACTAAGTGTCGGTCAAATTAAGTAGAGTGTGCTGTGCCATGCAGTGTAAATCCAGCAGAAGACACTTTATGCTGGTTTTACCTTTAATTTGTCAGCCATCTGCAATTGAAGCAATTTGGCAGGAATGATCAAACACAAGGGAAGGCTGCACTATATTCCTGCCTTAAAACGGTGAGACTTAACTGCATGCATAAATGAAATGACAGAAAAGAGGCCCATAAAATGACATCTGCTGAGCTATTCTTTGGTATATGAACGAGCGGTACTCTGGTGCAGAGTCCTGCGAGGCTGATTTTGTCACTGTGTGTCAGGCCCTGTGAATGCATCATGACTGAGCGTTGGTGTCTTTCCGGGTGTGTGTGGACCCCTGGAGAGTACCCTTGGCCCAGCAAACACAGCAGGGGGGGGAGGGGAGAAGCAGGAAGCAGTTGACAGTGTGTATGTATATTTATGTGTGTGTGTGTGTGTGTTGAGGTAGAGTGCTCGCTTGGACGTGATGCCTGAAGTGACGGGACAGACAAGCTGATATGCTCCCTAGACCGTTAAGAAGGCCTCTTTAATGTATGACAGCTAAGTCAGCATGGAGACAGCTATCCCAGTGGTGTGGCCCCCGGGCACTGACACGCCAACACACACACAAACACACACACGCAGACAGGGTTGACAGAAACAGACCAACACACACAACACAGCAAAGCAGCACACACAGCCAGAATAGTCACAGAGCCTCCACAGGAGATGCAGTACGCCAACGAGGAAATGTAAGTAAAATTTCATTTCTGAGTTACGTACTTTAATAAAAACGTATATCACAGACTGTGTGTGATGGAGCTGACATCTGTTGGTGTGAGGAAAGGCAAAACTTCAGGAGGATGCCTTTGCTGCTCTTTTGTTTTTGATGTGTTCCTGCTTGTTCATTACCTGTAAAATACAGGCTCATTCAGATACAGTGTCGGGCAAGCCTGACTGCATGTATATCTTGATAAAAACGGCATAATCTTTTGTTTATTCACTCTTAGGAGAAGTAGGACAGATAGTGCCTCAAGTCATGAATGCTCGGCTTCAGAATTTGTGTGCCAGCATGTGTCCCTGTGTGACAGAGTGAAGCATGTCTGCAGCCGTGCTTGTTATAAATGTGGAAGCACCCTGAGACTATCTTCCTCGTTGTGTGTTATTTTTTTCCTCCACCTTTCTGATCTGCACACTTTCTCTGATCCACAGCGGAAGAGAAGATTGATTGTCAGCTGCGCGGGTTCAAAGAGACACTGTGTTTATTAGTTTGGCTTTTCGTGTCCGCCTCTGGTCAGTATCCTGCTGACTGAGAGGGAACATGCAGCATTTAATCACATCTCTGGGCTTCTGTCTTAAAGGGCACAAAGGACCTGTGTATTACTGTGAGAGCGGCGCGGGAAGTGATGTGAGGCTGACTGAATCCGCTTTAAGGGCCGCTGACTGCCATATTGTTTCCATGGGACTGTTTTAGTTTTTAAAGCCGGCAAAGAGCAATCATCTCAGTCTGAACTCTTAAATTAAAGAGCTTATTTTCAGTGCATTAAATGCTTGATTACGCAGAATTATTGATGGCTGGCTTTTTTTAGCTGCAGGATTTATCACAGCAGAGGATGCATGTGTGCTTCACCCTGATGCCTCGGCCATGTGTTTGGATCTGTGGCCTTATATGTATATGTGAGGCTGCAGCGATGATGTAAGTCACCGTGCCTTCATCCATAAGTGGAGAAAATGAGATGCTGGCAGGTTGAGGAGGAGGAGGAGGAGGAGGTGGAGGAGGAGGAGGAGGAGAGGAGAGATTAGCTGGAGCTGTGAGGTTATGCTTCTCTGTGCTGATGACTCACCTCACAGCACATAGAGAGAAAGCACTGCGACAGCGCCGAGGTGTGACTGTGTGTGTGCGTGTGTTTCATTACTCTTGTTCTTCTTGGTGCAGTGCATTCATGTGAAGAGGACTTTCTCTGTGAACTTCTCCTCTTTGTTTGGTGCAAAAGTAATAAATCACGGTGTTACAGCGGTAGTGGTTCTTAGGGCTTTCGTCCAGGTTTGTCTCCTCTGGGAGCAGCCACTGAGTCCTACAAACCAGCTTTGATTTTGCTGTACGGAATAAAGTGGACAAGAGAATCTAAGGACACAGGAAAGAAGGGCAGCCCCATCTGTCCTATTTACTTGCTGGGAAAAAAAAAAAAAAGTACTTTAGTGTGTTATTAGCGCGCACATGTGCCTGTGCATGTCTGTGTGAACGTGCCTGTGTCGGCGTGTGTGTGTGTGTGTGTTGGAGTGTGCGGCGTACAATAAAAGATGTCAGCAGTGGGTTCTCATGTGAGAAGGGTAATGATGGGGCAGGCTGCTCCAAGCCATTACTGTGGAGATGCAGAGGAGGGATGCCAATGTGAAATCAAAGTGCTGCAGTGGAGTGTGCATGGGTATGCAGCGAGCTTCAGACTGCAGCACCACCACTGACCCACTGCTGTCTCAACGCTTCCCCACTGACACACTACTGGTTCCCATACTCGCTCCCCATAAAACGTGCGTGTCTATAAAAGAGAGAGAGGAGGCTTTGCATATATATGTGTGTCCATAGCGGTTTCCCTGTCCCCTAATGATGCTGTGTCTTACACGCCTGATAATGGCGATCCATAGCGTCTGATTAATCATGAGAGTTACCTGAATGGCGTGCTGGTCAATGGGAGGTGACAGAGTGCGCCGCTGGTCGGTTTTGCTGCTGCTCTGATGATTCCATTAGCGGTGTATTAGTTGAGTGTTGACTGGATTCAAGAGGCTACTATCAGGAAGCAGCGACATCACCACCGGCGTGCAGCCAAGACTCAGAGTAGACCTTTTACTGTATACCTTTTATTACTGCCAGATATACTGAGGTCATCCCACCGACACGGAAGAGTTTCTATTTTATTATTTGATTTTATCAGCTTTTAAATTACGCATGTGCTGTTTAAATAGCAATTCTGCCATATTTAATTTAAAGTGGCTATAATAACATTATATGTTTATGTTATGTTTTATATATAACATTATATATTTATGATGTGAATTTATTAAATGACAATGTAAAAAAAATATTTAAGCATACAGAGTCTTAGGGAGCTTCAGTCCATTGTTTAAGTGTCTGACCTACAACTTTAGTGTTTGAGTTCTAGGCGATTTGACCTCAACATTTTACCTCGATTACGATAAATGAACGATTCTTTTGTTTTTTGCTCTCACAGTTCACTGACATGGTCTCTACTGTAAATATGCTCATCTATTAAATATCTTTTCGATTTTAAATAAATTAAGGAAATAAACAGATTAAACTATTTTGTGGTTATTGATTGAATATTTCTAACTGAAATCAAAGCATTGAATGATGAAATGAAACCACCAAAAAAGCAGCAACCTGCAGAACTGGAAAATTATGAAAATGCAGGAGTGCCAAAACCTGCAGTTCCTCAAATGGCCACTTGAAGCGAGCAAGTCAATCCCCATAGATCCCAATGTTAAAATGCTCACCTTTACAGCAGGTGTACCATGTATTCAGCCTGGTACAAAAACACCTTTTTTCATCTCTATTGCTAATTTCCCCTTTCATGACGACTGTACGGGCATTGAATTTTTACAGAACTCAACTTTTGAAGTTTTTAAGTTTAAAGTTAAGGATGAGCAGTTATTTGTCCTACCTCAGCTCGGCCATGCTCCGCCCATTTTTGGATCAGCTGGGAGTTAGACGGCGTCGGGCACTGCCACAATGGCGACAGCTGTAGCCACTACACGGAGGCTGACTCTTCAGAAACCTATAGGTGACAACAGCCATCATGTTTAATACAATCTAACAGCAGGCAGACACATTAACATGACACACACACATAACATAGTGGAACGTTTCGCAGCAAAGGATGCAGATATTTCCCTCAGGGGTTGGTAGAGATTTAAAAAAACGGAGCTAAAAGGAGAGTTTATGTTGGACTTCCATTCACCATGTGTGCATAAACACGACTCCAAATAAATTATATTGTTGCATTGTAACTGCTGCATGTGTAAAAAAGCAACTGTATGCTAGAAATTTGCCATGACAACTAAAAAAAAGTAATAATATATTAATCACGTTAATGTTTACAACGTGTTTCTGCTGCCCCCAAGTGGGCAAATAGAACAGAAAAAAAAACATAATTCATGCACTAAGTAACTAACTGAAGGCTCTTACATTGTTCCTTGTAGGTAATTATTAGGAAATGACTGTATGGACCTGCAAACAAAAGCAGTAATATTTGATTTCCCAACATACAACATCTTTTCATTGGTTTATCAGCCCAAAAGGGACAAACAGATACAAAATGTGCATGTTTTTAACTCCAGTGTGTAAACTTAATGTTGATAAGCCCCCAAATATATACAAAAAATGTCTTCACATATTCTGTTTCAAACCCAGTGATCTGTGTAAGATCCATGTTTGTTTCATGTGTAAACAAGTGTACTGTAGTTCATTTCATATATATTTTTCATTTCTTCTTACTACACAGAAAAGGTTAGAAGCCTTCTCACCAGCAGACACTGCATGGGAGAATTTTTGGACATATGAGCAGAAGATGAATTTAGGTTCCTTTAAAGCCCTGAAGGGTTTTCAGCTTCCAGCCACCCAGAAGTAACGAACTGGCAACCACAAAAAGAGCTGTTTGAAATAACAGGAAAGGTCTGATGTTCATTTTCTGTGCTTTATATTAGATTTGTTGAATAAAATACCTTTTACATGTAGATGTTTAATTTAGAAATAGCGACCTTTAACATTGAGTTGATTTAACACACCCACACATTGCAGCATATTTAAACATGCAGTGCTGTATGTTTACTCTACTGCTGCCAAAGAGAGGTTTACACTGTCTGTACTAGCATAAAACGCACACACTATGTGCAGGATACTTTCATCCATAGAGCACCACAGTGTCATGGGTGAATACATTTTTAGCAGCGTGGGCCGCGCAGGGATTCACTCCCCTGGCGCTGGCGGTGTCAGAGCCATGCTCTGCCTGTTTAGCTGTATGGTGGAAATCTTCTGTAGGACACAACTTTGGCTCAAGTTCATTTTCAGCATGTGCCTCAGCCCGATTTTTCCTAATTAGCAAACCAGATAATCCCTTTATCACACAATGCTGATGACAGCTATTGTAGTATTGTGTTGTGTGCTCGGGGCAGATAAATGTAAGATCCTGGGTTTGTGTTTCTGTGGCCTCCTTGGACCTCCTGTGCTTCTTTAAGTCTGTCTGGTCGAGTGAGCGTGAGAAGTGCACCTTTCTACCCAGGTGAGCACTTTTCTACTCCTCTAAGACTTCAAAGTCTAGACTAATCGACTTACTGTGAAGCTTAGAAAGGCACCAGTGTGTCAGTCTATTGACTGAAAAACAACCCACGCCAGCCTCTGTTTGCTGCTAATGGCAGGTGGTGTGGCCACAGTCCACTGAGACAGAGCTGCTGTGTACTGCACCTCTATGAATTTAACAAACACTCAGTCACTGTATAATCTGCAGTGGAACTGAGAAACATTTTCTGTGTCAAGCATCAAAACTTAAATAACTTATGGACAAGATAAATACTTTTTTAAATGCCTCATGTCTGTAAAAACCTGTTCAGCATCACCAATAAAACAACTCTTAATTCAACATCAAGAGTTCCTTAAAACGGCGAACTCTCTGAAACATAAAGGAAATCTCCTTCAGGCGTGAAATAGTGTGCAATTGGGAAAAAGACATAAAATCATAAAAATAGTTATAAGACGTAGGAAAGCTTCAAAACACAGGAGGTTCATAGTCGAGTGCTGGAATTATAATAAGTCCAATAATAATGTGATAAATTTAAAGTACAAGAAGTTCAATAAAGTGCACATAAAAAGGTGTTTCCAGTGAAAACACCCAATAAAATTAGATAGAATAAGGCCATTAAGTGTCCAATAACTGGTGTCAGGAAGGTGGGGAGGTATGATTTTTATTCTTTTCCACCCATCCAACTTAAAGAGAAATGCCACAGGTTTTTACTCTCTCTGTCTCTTCTCATTTCTTATATTTTAGACGACTTTACAGTAATAGTGGACATCTATTGTTCTGCTCATTCCTTTGACAATCTCATGTTGCGTGAAGCACAAAGATGTTTAATTAACCTCCAACTGTATATTACCCTTCACTAATTTGTGTCACACATAAATAAATAAACCAACAACAACCTCCCTTTTGCTGTTTCACTGAGTACTTTCACTTTCTTTTCACACTGATCTGGATACAGCAGAGCTCCATATGAGCTTGGATGTTCTATTGACCTTGAGAATATCAGTTTGACAAAAAATCCCTGATGCAAAGTTCACCTACTGGAAATGTGCTGAAAAAAGGCCACGAGATGAAACTAAAAGCCCCTGAAAACTTCCAGTAAGTGGATCTAAATAAAGGGCCTGGCTGCAGCACGGGAACTAAAAACAGGAGGGTGTTTTATGCATTACATTTTATTAATTCATTAAACACAGCAGTGTTTCATGCTGTACGATAAAGTGTTAGAGTGACTGTTACTGTATCTTTTTCTCATAGTGGGAGAAACACAAGTGTTACTAATGACATTATTGATGAAGTGTCCAAGTAAGCTAACACATTTTTAATTTGTATTTAAAAACCAAGACTGAGTTGAAATTCCCAACAAACTTGAAATATCGCAAAATACATGTTTACGTTTCACAGGGGTAGAAAAGCTTGTATATCAATATTAATGGTGAATCGATTAACGTAAAACAGCAAACCAGATTATGAAGCGTGTGACTTAAATGCATGGATGTACAGAGGACTGGATGCAGTGTTGGAGGCGGGGACCCGTTCAAATAAAAAGTTAAACTGTGTTAAAGTACGCAGGCTGTTCTTATTCACCGCTTTCAGTTATACCTATGATAGTAATTCACTCTTAATTCATAATCGTGAGCTAGAAGACGCTGCGTGAAACAACATCACATATAGACATTTGTTTTTAGACAGTGACCTCTAGTGGACGTATCGATTACAACAGGATCAGAGGAAACTTAAGTACGTAGATAACGTTGTGTTCTTTATCTCCGTCTATGTCACCTGCTTCACCTTTTAATCTCTTTCCAGCATTTATGTACAGAAGTAGTTATTTAATCCAAATCCTGACCTTTTTCCTGACCATAACTAAGTAGTAGAACGGTCCTGTTTCGTAAAGATATCACATGAACTGCAAAAAAAGCTATTTCAGGTGCTTTTTGTCATTGTGGTGCAATCTCCGTGCACGTCTGGTCTTTTCGTACTAATAGCGGTCAAATCGGATTGCGGAACAGTAGCGAGAACTTTCGGGTCATGGAGATAACTATTCATTGCGAAGCTGTCTGTGCGATCTTGTCTGCAATGTTACAAAATTTTGGAGGTTGCTGTTTGGCATTCAGACTCTGTGCACAGTTGCATGAACCGCAATTGCACAATATCGCCATTGGCGCAAACTGCACTGATTGCAAGAAAAGCTTTAAGTCTGTATAAGGTATAATATGAACCTGTTCATATTATATTAGGATATGTTGAATTACATCATCTTGTTGCTGCATCTTCATGCAGTGGTTTAATGGCACCTGACTGGAGAATATTCTCATAATGGTAGCAGATGGAAACATGCATTCATTTGCATTTTCTTTTCACCATTTTCTGTAAAATTTGGTTAAAATTTGTGAAGCTGCTAAATAAAATTCAGCCATCTTTAATGGTGTTATTTGCACCTGTGCCTCTCCTGCTGCAACATGTCAAAATGTCTCCTGTGAAAAACGACACAAAGCAGAAAAAAGGGGTAAGGGGAGGGGGGTCAGACTTTCTAGTTCCGCCCCTGGTTAGTCATCACTTGTTCCAGGAAGTATTGTGTAACACGAAGATACTGACTTTCTAAACGAGCTCCAGTTAACAAGTAATCAAAGACAAACCATAGACTTCCTAAACAGATGCTACAACTGAGCCCCTCCAAATGAATCGGTCCCTCGCCTCCCTCCCTCCCTTTCCTCTCCTCTCCTCTCCTCTCCCTCCTCCCCTCCCTCCCAGTCGCTCCCCTCTGACTACACTGTACACACACTCTTTCCCCTACCTCACACACACGGACGCCTGGACGCTGCAGCGTTTTTAAAGAGAGTGTTTCCAGCTCTGGATAGGAGGGAGGAGGCAGGAGGAAGGAGATAATGTCCAAATCCTGACCGTATTAAATACATTTTTTTTTTAAAGAAACACAAAGAAATTGCAAATCGGATGGATCGGCGATCTGTTTGCGAGCGCTAAAACACGGTCAGAGTGTCATTGCAGACATGGGTCGCAGCGGTACGGCACCTTTCGCTCAGCTCCTTGGGGAGTGTTTTCACTGTCAGTCCTTCAGCGCTGGAAATGGCGTTGTGATGCTGAGCATGGAAGACGCAGCGGAGGCGGATGCCAGGGAATAAAGAAATATATGATCACCTGTGCTTTTCTTTGGGTTGGATTTTTAGTAGCGGTGGACAGTACCATGGTGAATTATCAGAAATACATTACTGTTATGCAGCTGGCTCTGGGGGTGACCGCCTCCAACAAAGAACATTGTCTTCCACCCAGGAAGCGTATGTGGTGAGTATGAATCTTGGTGCGGATGATGATGATGAT
>CAFUXE010000507.1:251937-293253 GCA_903364295.1 Serranus cabrilla
AAAAAAAAAAAAAAAAAAAAAAAGGAGACCTCGTCAAATGATGAGCGGGTCACGGAGCCACGGTGCGCCCGCTCACTCTCCAAAATGACATAATATTGCTTTCAGCCACTGCAGCCAGTCTGCACCATGTTGCAAGCACCACAAACCTACTGTGGTCGATACACTGTAGGTAACCGCTCCGCATGCTGGGAGTTTGTGTGCGGGCGTGCGTGCTTTGCGTGCGCGTGTGACACCTCGTCCAGCGGCTCTAGCTTACATGTCCTCGCTCCTCCATCAGTTTGTAAAGTTGAATGCGTAGGGATGATGTCATAGCCCCATCATTGTTTCTTTGCCTCCAACTTCATGTGCTTTAATGTACTACACACTGCACTGCTGCTGCTGCTGCTGCTGTCACTGGAAATGTCCTCATCAAGCTAACCATGTGGTAAACACTCACCCTTCCCTCCTCAACCTCTCTGACCCTCACTGCTGTGTTGTAACTAATTAATAAAATGTAAAGCATGAAAAACTCTCCTGTTTTTATTTCCTGTGCTGCAGCCAGGCCTCTGTACACCTCTCATTGCCATGTCTATTAAACATTTTCCACCCATACTTTGCTCTCAGCATGTGTGTGTTGTTGTCTATCCACCTCCTCAGTGTCCTCATTACTCCGTGTGCCTGTGTGCTACAGTACATTGCAGTGACCACCTCTCATTGTGTCTCTTTCTCCTGCGGCCTCGTTCATTTGTTTACTTTAAGACAGTCCTTTCATTCCTTTTTCCTCGCTGTAAGCAGATTGCTGCCGAGGCTGCAACGTGTGTGACATAGTATCCCTAATTACAGCCGGATTACCATCTTGTTTGAAAGCAAAGACGGTTAATTAGGAGTCAATAGGCTCAATGGCACTCTGATAGCAAAGTGTCTCGCACAAAGTCAAAACGTATCGCGCGGTGTGGATCATTTAACCACATAATGCAGCTGCACTGGCGTGGCTCCAGTGTGTGAGAGGCTTAACTATTATCATCACCTCTTTAAAAACCGTTTCATAAACCGTGTCTGTGCGTGAAAGGAAACACAAAACACCAATGCTGGAAATCTCTGAGCATCACATTGTTTGGAAGATTATCATCATAAAAGAAGATTTGGAGACGTTCACACGGCCTAAACGTGTGAAATCACCTCCAAGTTTGCATCGCGCAAACAAAACAGGATGCTCTGTAGTTTTAAACGGTGCAAAAATGTGTTTGACTGTGTCTTCATTCAAACATTTACAGAAACAGGACCACCATCTGCTGTAAACTCCAAGAGGAGCGACGGCTGCTGTAACCTCATCAGGGGTCAAATGCTTATCACATGCAGCTTCTTTTTTTTTTTTATCTCTCGGTCTCTTTGGCTCATCATGGTATTCCTGAGTCATCCTCTTATTAGCCTAATTGCCCCCCTAGGAGAAGATAAGGGATTTCACTGAGACAGAGGACTCCTTTCATGTTTCTTCTGTTATTGTTGTTTGGATACTTAAATCTCCATATTCAAGTGGGTTTTGGAAGGAGCTCTTCTTGTCTCATCTACAGCAGTGATACAAAAGGCTAACCTAGTTATGTAACTCTTAGAGCGAGCCTTGACCTTGTTAAATAATTTTTTTCTTACACTAGCAGTCCTAGCTTTTGTGAGCTGGAGTGGAAATGTTGAACTCTCTGTGCACCTCCGATAATCAGTTAAACACGCCATTCATAATTTGTAGTTTTGTTCCTAAACTTTGCGTGCAATTTTGCATGTTTCACTCCATTAATGCACATAAGTTTTGTTACAACCAATCATCTTGCAAATCATGTTGCTGCAGTTGGAAAATTTCAATTTCAAGTGTTTTTTTAGCTGTCAAGCAGGTGTTGTTTTCCATGAATTCCCATAAAGTTCTTATACTTGTAATTTGCATTAGTTGTGTAATTTATCACACTGAATATCAGATAGAATCTTAATTTTCCAAAGAGATTTGATGCCACAGTCTGTTCAGAGCCTCATTAATACATACGGACATGAACACATTTTACACCACAACATAACGGATACACACATATCTAATATGGTGTGTTTTGCTGAGTGATGCTATGGCAAATCACAATTTTCAAACCAATCTGCATGTAAAGTTCATTATCACTTGATAATAACTGATCCTTTATATCTGCTTTTATCATTGTAACTTTGATAGAAATCCTGATATCCTCCGCTAATATCATACAGAAACCATAATGATAATAATTTGCAGAATATTAAAACCACTATGACTGATTTATTGACATTGTTGTTATTTTTACAGGATACTGCACTGGTGTATATTTAATAAGTGGAATATATATCCCAGCCCTGGGACTTTTTGCTGAACATTTTAATTGGAACATTTTGAAAAGAAAAGAAAGCATGTTTAGCTGTAATGTAAAAATAACGAGTGCTATTTAAAAAGGATCAACAGTAAAAGCATTCGGTGCATCATTAGTGAAAACTCGTGCAGCCCTTTAAAATGAATATTTGCGTTCTTAAAATGTTGTCAGAGCAAGAACAGGAAAAGCGGCTAATTACATCGTATAAGAACATAACCTTGGGCTTGTCGTTTCTTTTATGTTCTGTTAACCGGATATTAACATGTACGCAGCATGGCGATGGTTAAAAATACATGAGGACACAAATACATACAGAAACTGGGATTCATGTTTTAAACGTCTACACTACTTATTATTAAAATCATAGCTGTAACTGTATCAGTACTGATGGTATTAAACCGCCTTGTTTGTGTTTGAAGCTGCTATACACGACTTGAATGTGTGTAAATTTGACTTATTCCACTATTTTCTCATCCATTTTGGCTGAAAATGTGACAAAACACAAAAAGTTTGTAGAAAACAGCATCCGCCTTATGAATGTGCTTTAATGTAATGTGATACCATGTGCAGCGTATTCATTTAACTAGCTTCTGTGATATTAGAAATTGTTGATAATTGACCTTGTAATACATGAAGTGTCCGTCCACCTGACTGAAAAGCAGTCCAGTGACAGTGTCGACTAAATCGACTTCGTTACCAAAATGAGTGAGTTTTGGGTTAAATACTGCAGCAGAATTATACAGCTCATGAATCATTAACACTCAGTGAATCCTGATTTCTCACAGCCAGTGAGCACGCATCAAGTTCCTTTTTATGTCGGACACAAAACAAAAAAACATATTTATTGCAATGATGAATGTGCAGCGGAACTGCCAGGTTGTGTAGTTGTTAGTATTTTAGTTGTAATTCATATTCTTACATAACACCTGAGCTGGTTATGAGAAACAAACGTCCTTCATCTTCTCTCTGACAGAGTTTTGGAGGAAGACGTTCTGTTGGTTTAACCTTTCTCAACAAATGATATTGATAAGTTAATTACAGTGACCTTTCAAATCAATACTGCTCTATTATCATTAACACTGTGTGCCCAAACTCAGATGTGTAGATATATATGCATATACACCCGATGGAGCTGACACTATAATTTGGAAAATTAATTTATGGCAGTCATGATTATTGATTTATTTTTATCAAATTGAAATGCCAAACATTTTTTGGTTCAAGCCTCCAAAATAACAGAAATTTGAAGAAATCTCTTTTAGACTCTAGTGGTTTTTGATCACCATTTGTCCTTATTTTTACTTCATATAAATAATCAATTGAGCCATAAAAGATCCAGTAAATAATCCTATTTTTTATTAAAATGCTACCTCCATTAATATAACTATTACATTGTAATATTCAGCACTCTACACTCCTTATAAAGGATTTGGAAAGACACTACACTGTATGATTTTGCAGTTGGATCCTATTTCCGTCATTCACAAATACATTTAACGTGCAGATGCACGACAGGATGTGACATCACTGAAAGACGCGCAGAGGAAAATAAACGCTTCACTGCATTTGAATACAGAGTTTAAGCATCCTGATTTTAAGGTTGCTCTTTACATAATTGCAGCGTTAACTCTGTCCCATTTCTGGTCAAACGGTCAGAGCTGCTTCCTGTTCTGCTGATCTCTCAGCGTGTGGCGGTGAGATTACACACCGCTCTGCCCGAACACTTACACCATCCACCGAGCACAAACCGTGTGTGCCATGCACATCACATTCTCCCAAAATGAGAGGAGGCACAGCTCCGCTTCCCTTTGATAAAGACTGAATAGCAGCAGCAGCTAAATTAGGATTAGTCTTTGCAAACAGATGTTCCTCTTGCCTGCAGTCTTAAAAACCCATTCCCTTCTGCGCACAGCCAAAGATTAGCATTAACCTGGCTTAATGAACTTTACACTCTGTTGCAAGCCTGCAGGGATATTACAACAAGTCCATTGTGTTTATGTAATGTTTCCTCTTATTTTTAACCTGCGCCTTTTCTCCTAAAAGGAAAACAAAAGCAGACAGATGGTGTGGTTACAGTGTCGAGATAACTCATTTAAAGCCAGGACTAATGCTGAATTAGATTGTGTGTCTTTTACAGTGTGTGTGTCTTTGCGTGTTTTATTGTGTCTGTGTGTGTACCAGACACTGGTCAGGATTGCTCTCCTTGTTAAGTGTTATATTAGCAGTGGGAAAGATGGGAGGAATGAAGCGTAACATTGCCTATTGACCTGCTGATTAAGCAGTAGCCGTTATGGCTCGAACTAATCGTACCTGATGGCTCCTCCAGGCAGACGGGGAACAGAGGGACGGCATGAAGTCCTGCAACTGATTAATGTGTGTGTGTCCCTCGTCCTTTCGTTGTAATAGCAGCAGGCGTCTGCTTGACCTTACTTTATCTGCAAACTACATTATTATACTCAGTGGTGGACGGTGCAGGCCGTCAGGGGTCTTTACATGGATCTCATTCCATTTTCTTTTCAAGTGCATTTTCATTGTTCACAGCGACTGCAAAAGGTGTGATGCAGTCATCATATCGGGGTCAAGCAGACACTTATTGAGCTGTGAATGCGCCACACATCAAACAAAACGGCGGATAAAGAATTGAGGTTTCTATTTAGCACATTATTGAAATCAGCAGAGCAGAAAATAAGAAATCACACACTGCCCTTTCAACGATATTGTGTATAAATAGTATTATAACAAGCTCAGGGAGAAAGAAGATACAACCACGTAAATATAAAACTGTTTTGCATTGTTTTTAAATAAGTGAATAGTGGTAGAGATGCAGACTGAGAGCTGGATTCGAACCAACTGCCTTAAAAGGACTAATCCTTCATGGTGTGCGCTACACTGGTAAACCGACTTGACGCCCCACATCTGTTTGGCATTTTATTTTATGTTCTCTGCTTTGCAAATGTTTTAAAGGAAGTGGGAAATTTGGTAAAATGTGCCCTTTCTGATGTCTGTCCTTCAAATACTGAAAACTGGGGAATCGGAGAGCGTACCAGCTCCTGTAAAGCTCACTTAGAGCCTGACTGATTTATCGATTGGCTGTTATTATCGGCCCATCACAGGCATAGCGGCGTCTAAAGGTATCTGTGTATATGTCTTCCAATACGCGCCACTATCAAAACCGTTTTACACAACATATAATACTGGTTTTAAAAAATAGTTGGGGCTCTGTGTAGCGTGTGTAGCATTTATTTTTCAAGTCAGTTTAAACATAAACTGACTTGACTTATGACTAGTCATAAATTATACTGGAAATATGTCGCAAAGCATAATCAAATTATTCTGTTTCATTGAAGTTTTAGACAAATTTTAACCTGCAGAAAAAAATGCTTCTCATTGAAAATGTCAGCAATTGACTAAATGCACTGCTGCATATTTAACTTTTCATTTTATTTGTATTTATTCTTGATTTAAATGGTCAGAATCGACTGATACTGAACATACAGCACTGATGTTTTAGTTTTTTTTTCTTAGTGTTAATTTCTAAAATTATTCAACAATCTAGTATATTATAATATAGTTTAATATACTTTAATCAAGATATTTGTTTGCCGAAGCAGCCTTCTGAGTCTCTTTGCAGAGTTACATCGGTGGAAAAAACAAATAGAAAAGGTCTATTTTTAATTCCAGCTCTTAAACTATATCGGTCATCACTGAATTTTTTTCCCTCTAAAACGTGTATTAGTATATGTTTTTAAAGAATCGGTCGAGATATAGACACAATATCATTAACCACCTTAAGAATGGAAGCGAATTCAGGAAAACAATGTCTGTAAAAGTAAGCAAATAATATGATTGGGGCCTGCACTTCAAGCTGATTACTCAAGTTGAATTTTTCCTCATTTTTCGTCCTTTATGCTCAAACTAATTGCACCTTTCATGTCTATAAGTTTAATATGAAGTAACTGACTCTGGCTGCAGCTTCATATTAAGCGTTCAGGCATTAAAGTGGCATCCATCATCTCATCCAACCCTCTGCAAGAAAGCAATTACGCATAAAACATTAAACTATCCCTTCAACAGTGTCCTATTTGCTGAAATTCTGTCTCAAAAAGTACAAAGGTTAAAGCAATACGCTTGAGGTCAAACGCAAAATGGCGTTCATGCACATGTAGTTTAAAAATGCACCTATAATCGTGATAAAGTGAAAATGAGACGTGAGCATTCAGTCTCACAGATTTGTGCATTCTCTCAACACTCCAGAGGAACACGTTCTACATGCATATTTGATAAGAGAAGAAGAATTCATCACAAAAGCGATGTGAAACCGTTGACTGCACATTATATCTGAGTCGGCACAGTTGCTGGCACTATGTTACATTCTGCCTTTGTGGCCTGAAGTGTTTTGGCTGAAATCCATTTCAGAATCAACATCCACGAAATGAGGCTCTGAATGCGCAGGACTGCACCGGGCCCGTGATACAGTCCGAGCTGCTTTTCTCATTAGTCATGTTTGCTGTATTGTTTATGAGAACAATCTGAGGTCGCTTGTAATCGACTGCACAAAATGCTTTTTACTTTGCATTTCCAGCCAGTAAGCACCTTACGCCGCTTCAGGCAACTATTGACTTAATGCAGAGAGAAAGTGGAAGGTGATGTTCACTTTCCTCCCATCTTTGTTCATTCCTTTCTCCTATAATTTCCTCTCGCTGAGTCTCCAAACCTCGGGAGCTCCTTGGGGCCCGCTGCTGTGCACGCTAATGGATATCTACTGTCGCTGAGCCGCACTGTGTAGACAGGATTTTTCCTCATTGAATATTGTGTTAGGTAAATCCTCATTAAGAGTGACTGTGCTCCGTGACACAGAGAGAAAAGACTGAGAGGAGGAAAAGAGAAAAGAAGAAGGCAGTGACAGTGGTACTCATTTGAGCTACACTGTCCTGTAAGAGAATTACACTTTTTCTGTACTAAAGGAAGTAAAAAAGGAATTTGGAATTTGTCATTCAGACAACAAAAGGTCGGAAAATAGTGAAAAACGCTTGTCACGATTTCCTAAAGTCCAAAGTGTCATCTTAATGTCGTTTTTGACTGACATCCTGCCCAAAACTCAAACAAAGTCGGTTTTCAGTGATACAAATAAAGCAGATAATCCCTAACAATCAAAAATCTAGAAGAACAACGCACTTTTGCCGAAAAAGAAATGACTTCAATGATTAATCACTTATTGAAATACTTGATGACTCATTTTCTGTCCATTGCCTAATTGACTAAATGACTAATTGTTTCAGCTCTACTAACTACTTATGTAATGGTACCACTTTGTACTAGGGCACCCTTTATTTAAAGGTTTATGAGTTGTAACTAATGGCTTTATTCATGATTAACAACCAATGTATTAATTATTTATCATCCTCAAAAAGAATAACTTTTAGTTTGCCAGATGGCATTTCTTCTCCACTATGCTGTTTTAAATAGTCTGTAGTTAATCAGTTTACTGGGGAAAAGGTTTGTCTGGGAAAAAAGCTTCAAATATTTGGACTTAAATTGATTCATTAACAACTTATAAATATTTATAACTCTACACTTCAGGGTGCATTAGAAAATGTAAAATGTATTAATAGAATACCAACATTTATAGATGCATTACTGCCAAACAAAAAAGATAAAGTCTTGTACAACAGATGTGCTGGTACCACTTTGATAAAAAGGTGGCTTTATTTGCAATTAATAATTCATTTAATAATACTTTGTTTTATTCAGTAAGAATAACTTTTGGGTTGCCAGATGAAAATAAAATAGAAACCTGAATAAACGAGATGAGAGCTCGGTCACACCACGCAATCACTTGAATTTAAATCACCGCCATATTGGCAGGAAAGTGCTTTCTGAGAAAATACTAGTTTCTTCGCCTGCTGTATTTATACAGTACAGAGTGAGCATAGACAGCTGTTGTGTACTGGAATACCAGATCCATCAGGGACAAGTGAAAGGGAGAGCAATTTATCAGATTCCTAAAAATCCAGAAAAATAAATACTGCAATAAAATGAGCTAAAAGCCATAAGCTATCATTAGAAATCTCACATCATATCAGGTACAGAATACAACCTTTACTGATGTTAATATATTTTTTAGAAAGCCCAACAGTCCAATGGTCCTACATTTATCTTGATTAACAACTTAACTTTCTGAAATGGCGACTTCTATCCGAATGTGCCTGTAGTTGTCACATTGAAAACAGGGAGATAATAACTACGTAATAACTGAGGAAGCTTCCCTCTTTGTTTAGGTTTTCATTACAAAGTTAAAAAGTCATCTTCAGTGCCTGTTTGCATTTGCTATTCAGCCCTTATAAACGTTAAAAAACTAAAATGCAGTTAAGAGCTTCCTAACAACACAACCACAGATACAATCTGCTGACAATAAAGTAACGTACATAAAAATATAAAAAAGCAATTACACTCTCACGACAAAGGCTGTTTATCATGAGGATATGAGGCAGTGCTTAGTGAAATTCATTCAGACAGTAATTATGTAGGTAGAGTTTAATTTAACGAAGACACAAACTAGCTAATGCTTCACGTAAATTACGGTTACATTACACTTCCGGTGTTACGGATTAACGAGTGACCCAGTTATCTGGTGACTCTAAACCAAATGCGTTGTTGCAGTTACAGCAGTTGTTGACATCTGACTGTGGTGGATAAAAATGCATCACGTAAATTAGCTATTTAGTTCATTTTAAATGTACAGTGTTTCCGACAGTTGTCGTAACTACGGCAAATCACCAAACAACCAGGGTAACGAGTTAATCTGTAACACCGCTGCTAATGCTAACGTTCACTGAAGCAACACTTACCCGTCCAGTGCCGTCAGTCATTTTCAGCCGGTAGACTCCAGAGCTGAATATTATTCACGAATAAGGTTTCGTCCATTTACATCCCTCCAGGCTTTTGTAGACTTTTAAAGACTCTCCACAGTAGGATGAGGGAAAGTTGACCAGGTAAGTGTAAATATTAGGATACTGCAGGTGTGGAGTTGATCCGTTCCGGCTGTTTTTAAGACTATTGAAAATCACACCGGAACAATATAGGGGTGAGCGATGTTTAATTAACACGTTTTACGGTATATCCTTCAATGTCTTTGACTTGAAGTGCACACAGTGAAGCTGGCGGCTTGAAATTAACGCCGTGGTCATTCGTATAACTCGTCTTCTTCGTCTCCTTCGTCTTTCAATTTGTATGTATGGCTGTTGGTAAACGACGTTATTGCTCATTACCGCCTACTACTGGTATGGAGTGTGGCTCGAAACTCAATATTCATTCACTAATTCTAATGATAAAGGGGGAACAAATAATAAATATAAAGATGAAGGAAAAAATATAGATATATTCTCTTTATCAAGTTTTTTCTCTGATTAATTGAAACAACATAAAATAACACCTATCCTCAGAACGTCTGTGTAAAAGATCACATACATCATTTGAACACACTTCTTAACATTTTAGTTTGACCATAGGCTCTATAATACATTATAGATAATGTCATAATAGATCATTATTATTCACCATCTCATATTTTATATAGTTATTTCAGTGTTTATTTACATTCACCAATTAATGTGTTATATTAAAAAAATGCTGTATTTTATTTTCTATCTTTGACTTATGGGTATTCTGGTGTGTATCTATCTATCTATCTATCTATCTATCTATCTATCTATCTATCTATCTATCTATCTATCTATCTGTAGATTCTATAAGTTTCTTCTTGATTACAAAATTGAAAAAAAAGAAATATTTCCATGCTTTAAATTATGTACTATTTAATCCTCTATGACCAAATCGCAACCTGGATATTAATGTTTCCTTGCTCCATGTTCTCCACGTGGTTATTCATTGTGCTTACATTTTTCCTGCCAACATGGTGGCATAAACGAAATGAGCTATACACATCTGGAAATCTATACAGGTGTACTTCATTACATAACTAAGCTATAAGCCTTCAATCACCTTTATCCTATAATGGAACATTTCCATCCTGATGGGAGTTTTCTCTTCTAGGATGACAATGTCCCTACCCATGGGGTATGAGGGGGGTCACTGAATGGTTTTGATGAGTATGAAAATTATGTGAATCATATGCTTTGGCCTTCGTAGTCACCAGATCTCAATCCAATTGAGCGCCTAGGGGAGATTTTGGACCGGCTTGTAAGACAGCATTCTCCCACACAAACATCAAACACCAAATGAGAGAATATCTCTTCAAATAATTGTGTTCATCCCTCCACAAGAATCACTGCCAAGGTAGATGGATTGATAAACTAATTTCTCAGTTCAGTTCAGCTTTATTCATCCCTACGGGAGCAATTCATTTCGTGGCAAACACAGCACATTACACAGCAATTAGGCAACGAACATGAGGAACACAAAGGAAATGAGAGGCGGGGAGTTTTAATGTGGTCAGCAGGGTTCCAACAGTGCTGCTTAAGTATGTCATTTGTGAAGGGTAAAACATTTCCTGAGAGTATTGGTGATAGGTCAGCCAACTGTGCCTCCTCCCCACATCTCACCATGACCCAGCTTCAGCTTAGCTGCTGTGGCCCACAGAGCTGCACAACCCCTCTGTGTTTGAAGCTGCAGCGCTTCCTGAGCTCCAACCAGCTCCCCTACAGGGCCTCTGTGACATTAAATCCAATTATAGATTTCTTTAAATGCCATTTTATCCAGCGGGGGACTGTGGCCTTTTGAAAAGCAGAAACGTGACCACTGTGTTCTTCCTCCTCTTCTTCTTCGGTCTTGCCCATGGCACTTTGTCCTGCTGTGAAACAACCATGCTGGATGTGTACACACTCGCCCTGATGTTGTTTTTCTTTGTCCTCCTTCCTCTCGCTCCCTCTGTGCTGACCTCAGGATACACCCCAGCCCGACCGCTGGCTCCATCACAGCAGCCTCCTCAGTGAGCACCAATCAGGGCAAACCATCACTTCGCCGCATCAAGGGCCGCATTCACAGGAGCAAGAGCCTGGACAGCATTGATCTCCTTGACTCCAATGTGAGTAAACTGACTCAAAGGCAATGCATTAATGAGATGTATCACCAAACCACAGACACGATAATAAATGAGCAAAATGTACAGAACAAACAGTCACCATCCTGACCTTAGACAGGTTTGGTTATAGTCCGTACAGATGAAAAAATTACCCTCAGGTCATTGTTGAAGGATTCATGTAGGACAATGAAAAGTCCTGCAGGACATTTTTCTCCTCTCTCTTTTTTGATAAGTGTTTGACTGAAAGAAACCTCAGGATTTGTCAAAATTAATCATACCACACGGTATGTAACTCCATTAAGAGGTTGCACAAAAAAATGTGTTGTTGGGCTAAAATTACATGTATGACTAAATATCAACAGAGACCCCAAAAGAAGAAGATAGAGATGCACGATATTTGGGATTAGCAGCATTGGCCTGAGATTTGCTTAGATCATAAATGGTGTCACATTTTTACGGATGATCATCTCTTGCAAATTACAGATAATTTAAAGTTCTGCATGGCTCTATCATTCTCATGCATGGGTTGCAAATATGCAAAAAGGAATGACAATAGTAAAATAATGATGCAAATTGTAGCTTGCATGTTGCAAATTTGGTGAAATATGTTGACAGCTTAGAGATGTTGTTGGTGAAACAGTCCTGAAATGGTTTCGTTGCACTGCACTCCACAGAGATAACACAGTTGAATTTTAGGAATTTGTAGGTATCTGCATTGCTGTATTTGTCAGTATGTTATCTTAATTAAAGGAATTGTTCAACATCTGCAAAAATGTGCTCCACGAAATAGGAAGCTACAACCAATAACATTTTGTAGTTTTATGGAGGTTTGAATAAATTACATAAAAGGTGTTTATTGGGGAGCTTCACAGCTGGTGGAAAGTGGATTTTGTTCCCTTTGGACAGAGCCGGGTTAGGTGTTTTCCTCTGTTTCCAGTCTTTGTGCTAAGCTAAGCTAACAAGCTGCTGGCTGTAGCTTCACATTGACCATACAAACATGAGAGAGGTGTCTCAGAAAACTAAAATGTGTATTTCCCAAAATATCGATGCATTCCTTTAATCTGGGATAAAGATGTGTTGACTTGAGTTCACTCAAATAGGAAATTGCATCATTCATTAAAGCACAATCTAAGTTTGACATTCAATCACTTTTAATTGTGATTACTCAGCCATTTATACTCATTTCTAAGAATGTATTGAATTAATAACTGTTCAAATTCAAAATTGACTATATCCGTTTCTGAGAAGAAATTTGGTTTAAGCATCAAGTGCTGTTTTATTTTTAGACACCCACCCACACACACACACACACACATACACACATACGTCTTTCATCCAAACTCACATTCAGGAAACAGGTGTCTAATGCTTAAATGGTGCAAAAATGTTCCCAAAATGCTCGCGGTGAAACTCTTTCTTGTCTTTATAGTCACACTAAATGATCATGAAATATCCTTTGCTGAGTGTTGTTTTAGATATAAAAGGCGCATTAATCCACAAAGCAGCGTTTTAAATGCAGAGATCTGATGTGCATAAATCAAAGCAGACACTACTGTAACGCACACGTGTACTTTGTTGTTTCCAGACAGAGCAGTAGACTGCTGGAGGGCCTCGGCCTCCGGGGAATTATATCGTGTTGACAGCTCAGCGATGACCTGACTGTGAATTCAGCTCAAACGCTCCATCTCATTAAAGGATATCACACAACCAATGAGCTGGTTGAGTCATTGATACAAGTACTGGTCAGCACTGCTAACAGGCTGCTGAGAACATGACAGTTTTGAACACCTCGAAGACATTTATTACATTTTTTAAATTGCTTTGAAATACCATTGAGTGTACCCTGAGGGTTTATCTTTAACAACTCTCAGCCTCGTGTTGCTGTGAGTCACAGTCACAGAGCTTTAAGCCACTCTCTGACATGCTGATTTATTAACGAGACAATGCGTCCGACGGCTCTGTGAGGCTGCATGCTAACATGCTGATGTTAAGCAGCTGTAATGTTTCCCACGTGCTTCATTTTACTTTAGCATGTAGCATGTTTATATTTGCAGCTCAGCACTAAACAGTTAATACAGCTGAGGCTGATGGGATTCATCCTGAGGGTGACATTAGCGTCTGAATTTCATTTAATGCCAAGAAACTTCACTCAAAATCATAATGTCGACTTCAGGGTGGAAAGGTCAGGGGTATTTGTACCCATTGTGCCTATTCACTTAGTAGATAGTGAGATATTTCACCATGTTTCTGCTGGTGGTAGAAACTGAATCAGAGGATTTATCATCTGGGTAATGAGGATATTTGAAGTACATTTAATGTATCTGACTCAGAGGCGAATATGTGTGATTTTGAGGGGATCACCAAAGTCATTGCTGCAGGATTGATCCTCTGGAGACCATTAAAGGAATACTTTACCCTTGAAATGACCATTTGAGGATCAAATACTCGTTACTATTGTTACACTGGATTCTTCTTGTTTTTCTCACATGCCTCCACGGTAAACAGAGAATCTGAAAAAGAGAAAATCGTAATGAATTGAGGTAAATGGGTGCTTTGTTTTAACAAGAACAAAAAGAAAAAAAGCTCAGTACTTATAAAACACATGCATACCTGCTAAAATACTTCAGCCATTATTGTCTCACTTTGCTCAGGTGCGATTCCAGATAAGTGGCGTGCTTCTGTAGCGTGTGTGTTTGGATAAGGAGCGAGCATACGACCGTACAAATTAACCTTGGATTTTATTGCATGAGTTGTGTGGGAGTTTGTAATCAGATTTTTTAAATTTCAGGTTCTTCGTTCATAAATTCAAGGTGACACAGAGGTGAATCACTGATGTACAAATTGTCATTTTAAGGGTGGAGTATTCCTTTAAGTCTGTAGAAAAAAAATTTAATTCCAATCCATACACAACATTTGTTGAATTATTTCAGTCTCATCCAAAGTGATTAACTGACTGACAGACTGCTAGCCGTGCAGCTAATGCAGAGAATTTGCATTGTCAAAAGAATGAATAGTCATGATTGATTAAACAAAGGACCTATATTTCAAAAGTAATTACAAAATCACCGTTCAGTTTCCATCTAGTAAAGCAGACAGTGGATGCTTTTAGGCTGTAATTGACAGATTAGTGGTGGCCTTGATTTTGAGCCATACACAGCCATCATAAGCCTTCATCTGAATGGAAAAGAGCAGCGTAGTGTCGCTGTATTCTCACATCCTCTCTTGTTCTGGAAGTCATAGAGAGCGACTTGCCACATCGATGTCATTTGTCTTTATGGCATGCCACTCAGAGGACGCTTCAAACGGCTCAAGAGGCCACTATCTCACCAGAGACTGAGAGCCCAGCTAAGGGCTCCTGGCCTTTCCACGGTATATTTCTTTTGTACAGGCTGTGTGTGCACTAGGGGAAAACTTGCTGACTTGCCCAAACTCAAATGCAGCTGATGGAAGTAACGGTCCGCCTTACTGTGAGTGATGAGACTGCAGGATGCTGAGCTGAGGAGCAGTTTCCATTGCATCCTACTAAAATGTCACAACAGACACAACACTGCCTCTGAGCCGTTGGGTCGTTTTCGAGCAGAAAATCTCGCCTGATTGGCCTTTTCAACGCGGAACAGACGATATTAATCAACTGAGTGTATGAATTTAGGTCCATAACTATCATTGCCCATCAGCGTAGAGCTAAATAATCAATAGTAGTTAAGACTTTGTTTATATCGATTGCTTCTTTTGATTGCTTTTCTCTCTTGATAGTCAGGGGAGGACTTTGGCGCCCGGCCCACTCCCGCTGTCATTTGTGTTGGCAAGCATCGCACTTGTTCACAGAAAGCTTGAATCAGATTTTAGTGCTAAGGCTGCAGAAAGCACAACAGAGATGGAGAGGGGGGCAAACTACAGTCTTTTATGCACCCGATGCCTTTGTGTATAGCAGGAGTTATTTTTCTCTGTTCATCAACAACACCTCGTCCCATTTCGAAGCAGCAGCGTTTACAGCATTTCCTAATGCTTTAGGGAAATGCATTAGTCCATCTGTTCAGGTATCACACAAAATCTTATTCTCTTTATTATTTACACCACTGATCTCATGTAGCCAACCACTTTGTGACTTTGTTCTTTTGTTCTATAAAAGGCAACCTCAGGGATTAATGATAACACAGAGTATACTGGCACCTTTTGCAGAGGAAACACTTTCTCTGCTGTGTGTTTTTTATGTGGATGATTCGGAAAATGCAACTGATTGTTTATGTGCATTATATTTTAATCATGAAAATGGGAAAAACATGTTTTGCATGCACAAAGCCTGCATGGTATCCCTGGTGCAGAGTGGATGCTAAACTGAGGCTGCTGTTTCTGTTTCATGTGCCTTGATTTGGAGAAAGATCTGTTTTTAATGCAGTATTTTTCCTGCCCTCTCAGCTGTTTTGAAAAATGTTAAAGGAATGCTTGCTGCAGAGGCTATAACCAGGTGAGTTGCAGAGAAACTAAGAGTATATCAGCAGGAGCAGATACAACTAAGCCAAGATGAAAAGCGCAATTAAATTAATTACTCCTTAACAGATCAGGATCAGTCACCAACTGGGCCTTGAGCTTTGCCTTGGTCAAAGTCTTAATCTCTTATTAGTTCTGCTCGCCCCATCCCACTTCTAAAATCCCATCCTTGGCTGCAGTCTGCCGTGGACAGAGGCACTCCCCCCTAACTACCACAAAAAAAGCCCCGGCGTAAGCATTTATTCGCTGCTCAGTCTTCGGAAAGTGCTGCAGATGCATTTACGGAGAGAGCAACTGCAGCTGAATTAACCAATCTGCATATTCAGGGCCTGTTAGAGGGAGATTGCTCCCGTGTGTTGAAGGCGTGGAGGTGCGCGAGGGTGGAAGCAGAGGGCCGGACCTGAGTGAGACACACCACAAGGACTGTGGAAAGAGACAGGGGGAGGGAGGAGCAGCGCGTGGGGGGTGGGCGCGGGAGATTTATCACGACTAACACTGTAGGAGGCCTTATTGGAAGCAGGGGGAGGGGGGCTGTGATTGGGGCAGCAGCTGATTTTCCTTTAGGTAAGACAGGTCTGTTATGTAAGAACAAAGCTGAATGGATGATTTTTTTTGTTCTATAGGTGATAAGCCCTGGGGGGTGGTTGGAGGTGATAGAGGGGGTTTGTGTGAGGTAGAGGTGGCCATGTATGATGCATGTGAAGGTTGCATGCAGAGGGGATAGCAGATGTTGGGTATGTTTCTGGAGGCTATGACTCAGGAGCAAGGTCTGCCTATGTGTCCTCTGATGGGACATATGGCAGGCACTGCACGGTGTGTAACATTATGTCACACATCTTGTAGAAACATGTTGACTTTACAGCCTCTACAGCTGCACAAAAACCTGGATAATTGGTCTGTTATTATAAAATGTTTGGCTATTAAGTGTGGTTACTGCTGAGTTTTATACATCAATAAGTCACCATGTCCTTAGATGGATTTCTTGAAGCTCTCAGTTGCATCAAAAATGCCCTGTTGTTCATTTCTTAAAGGATGCTGGGATTATAAACAGCAGAGTCCTTGGCTGTCAGTGGAAGATTTGAGGAAAATGACTCGTGCTTCTGAATTGTTTTTATGGTCGCGCTCGTGTCCCTCATCTACAACAAATCATGTTGAAGAGAGAGGACTCAAAGCCCACATAAATCCCAACAACTCTATTGACTTTCTCGCATGATTCATGTCACAAGAAGAGACCTGGACAGTAAGCACCATCAGCAGCCGAGGATTAGTGAAAATGTAGCAGTAAAACATCGCCAGGTATAATATTTTCCGTTCCAAAAATACATTCTATTAATACCACGGTAATAAGCTTTCATTATGATTTCGGCTTATTTTTAAGGAGGACTTGACGTCCATGTTTTTCCCCCCATTTGAGCACTCGAGCGTGGGGTCAAGTGAAGGACAACCAGCAGGATGATGTAATGTTTGTAGGAATCAAGATGGTGGCCATGGTGGTGAAGTCAAGCATGAAGAATGAAACGCGGGGAAGGTTGTCCCGAGACAAGTTAATCAATCGCAGAATGTGATGCTCACAGTTGTGGTCGCTCTGTAGATTACATTGTCTGCTGATTGATTATCACGAGACGAACACGTACTGTTTTCGTAGAAGTAATATTATGTTTATTAAAAAGCAAATACACTCAGATTTACTTGTGTTTATCTGTTTCTGTCTAACACTATTATACAATAAAAGTCATGGCCCTATCTTTGTTAATACCCTGAATGTGACTTATTTATTAGAGCTGCACCTAAAAAAATGTTTTTAACCATTCATCTGATGATCTATTTCTTCATTAATCGTTCAAAGGTAGAGTCAGTGACTCTGGAGAAAGATGGTTGATATGCAACGTATAGGTTACATTGGAAGGTTTATTTACAGATTAAGTTCAAATTCTTTTGAATTTTAGTTTTAAACAGAATATGAACCACAGTCTCTCAGGTCAAAGTCCCTAAATTACCTATTTTAGTATTTATACTCCTCAAGTTACTTCCTCCTTTCACTCATCTGTCATAATTATTATGACCACTAGAGGTCACCGCCTTACAGCAAAGGTCAATATGAGCCTATTATGTAGTGTATCTACACATTTTTAATTGTCTTATTGTTTCAGTTATCATATTGTCATCAAAATAATATCATAATTCCATTACAGTTTATTCTTTATTCATCAATAGTCACATGATCTGTGATATAAAAGCCTGTTATTAATGTCAAATCATACAATGCCAGTTCAAATCTCGTGAGATTTAACCCCTCATAAAAACAACAGAGCTCCATATGGTCAAAGAAATGGCTTTACTCCATCAAGCCAAAATGTGGATTCTGTGTTTGACGAATGAATGAAAGGAGAACGTGTGTGTACACTTTGTGTATTTAGGAGTGAGTGTGTGTGTGTCACGCAGCCTGCTGTGTTGCTGGACATGTACGATGTGTGTTGATGCCCAGGGAGGCACCATATGCTGCTTAGACTCAGGAGCATCCCATCACGGCGGACCCGTGGGTGAACAACCCCGGCTCCTTCTTGTGTCTCCCTCTATCAGTTCATGTGTGCATCATCAGCCAGCAGGGGTTGAAATCACGCAGATCCACTTTCCTCACGCTTGTTTTCACGCCACCATGAATAATTCTTCATATAGATTTCCTCTTGCAAGGCTGGAGACGGTCATGCTCAACATGGAGATACACAGTGTTCAGCTGAAGTCCTGCAGAGGGCAGAGTTTTACTATCTTTACGTGCAGGAACACAGGGAAACATCCATGTTTGCATAGATGACACAACACAGACAGGAGGGGTTGCATGTGCAGTTGGGATCTTTGGTTTGGATGTCAAGCTTTTATATGGAGAAATGTTGTGGTACATATTAAAAAAAACAGTGGACAGTGCAGCCGCCACATTGGGAAGAGTTGCCTCTTGATGCGCATGTGGTTGGTGAAGTCAAGCAGGAAATTATTCAGCTTAACCTCCCTCTGATCTGATGTGTTGCATAGGGGGCAGCCTTGCACAGCAGAACCCACCATGGTTTCTTATTGTATTTGTCAATGAGTCCACCTGTAGTTGTGATCAAATTAATTTCCACTTGAATTGAGAAGCGGTGGAGATTTATGGCATTGTCTGGCTTCTCTCCGCAGTGCGGTAAATTACCTCAGGGTGATTTTTCTCCCTTTTTCTTTCCTGTCTCCGTTACCCCCCATCACCTGCCCTCCACAATGCCCCTTCGGTCTGGTCCGAAGGGAGCACCTGATCCCGCACCACTAAGGCCTCTAATTGCTTTACTCTCATCCTGGGCGAGGGTGCTCTCTTGGGGGAAAAGCCATGAATAGACAACCTCTTATGAATCCAAACTAATTTAAAGGTCTGGTTGATGGAAAATAAAAAAACAGCCACTTCATCAATTATTTAACCAGTGGGTCACATCTTAGGTCACACTGGCCTCAGGTATGTCCCTTGGAATAATTTGATGGAGCTTATTTAAAAAGAATTCTATAGTCATCTATAAAAAATAATATATATCAACAGCAAATGAATTTGAAAACGTTTCAGGGAGTGCCACGGGCCCCTGTGGGTCCCCAGACCCCACTTTCATAATCACAGAGATATAGCATTTTTAGCCAAGGCTACTTCAGGCTTTACTGCTTAAAAAAAGGGCATAATGTGTCACCAGTTGTGGAAAAGTATTCAGATCCCTAACTTAGGTAAAAGTACTAATGCCGCAATGTGAAATCATTCCACTACTAAGTTAAAATAAGATGTATTAGCATCAAAATGCACAAGAGTAAAAGTACTCAGAATGCAGAATGGACCCACTATGATTGTTATATATTCCAATATATTACTGGATTATTATTATTATTGATGCATTTATGTAATCAGCATTTTACATTTTGTAAAGGTATTTTAACTACCTACTGTTATGAGGTTTCATTTTTAAAAAGTGTCTTATCACTTCAAATGTATCATGTTTTTTACGTTAAATCTCGACCTGAAAAAGAACCAAAACTGGCAGCTTAATAAAGTGGAGTAGAAATACTCAAGTAAAGTAAAAGTACCTCAAAATGTTACTTAAGTAGTACTTAAGTAAATGTATTTAGTTACATTCCAGCACTGTACATCACCAAGAATACAGAAAGTATACATAATGAAAAGAGACATTCTCATGGATCTGACATGACCTTATAAAATTACTATATTTCCACATAGTCTTTATGAGTTTGTATGTTTGTGTGTCTGTTCCTCTGTGTGTGTCGAGTGTGTGATCGCAGATCCTTGATCGCAGATTTGCTCTTGTTTCTGCTTGTGTGTTCACCTTTTCATGTAATGATTTTAGATTCAATTTGTGTTTTAATTTCTGTCGGTGGAGCATTCTAAAAAATATAACCTTTTTACTGAAAGAGATGACTGAACAAAAGTAGTTTTGAGCTTTCTCACCCTCTGCAGTTGCCACTTGATTTTGTGACATAGGGAGAAAGTGCAGCTGCGGCGAAAGTGTTCACACATTAAAAAAAAATCAGTTTAATAAAATGACACTTGATTAAGGTAAAAGCATGTTATAGCATGTGTTCTTACAGAAGATTTCAGGTTTTAGACAAGCAAGTCTCCCTGGGTTTGTGTGAGAAGAGCTGTAGAGTATTTGTGGTTAATTAACATAGATAATTAATCTCTTGTCTCTATTTCCAGCTGTCTGAGCGATCACAATTGGATTGATCAGGATCCAGCTGCTTGAGCTTTTATCCCCCTCAAGGAATTCAGATTCATGGTTAGCAATACGATCTAAATAATTCCTAACTTACCATTCTGCAGTTAAAGACCTCTCTGTCATACACGTATCCACATTAACTGATTGGAATTGTTCATCTTTATTAGCATTAGTGCTCCCCTCCTGGGATAAACATACTTAGGCGATTGCTTCTTTGTGACTGTACATGATGCTGTAGTTTGATCCAGAGAGGATTTGGACGTTGGTGGCCCGTTGTCACATGATCCGCGGGGCTGGGGAAGTGAGGTCATTTCATGTCACCTGATATGTCTGAGCTCTCTGCTGTCGGTGGGAAAATGAGGTGGAGATTATAGGTTCATTTGGGGAATCTTGAAAAATATGTATTTCCTCCCCGTACATGGGCTTTGAATGTATTTTATGAATTGTACGCAACAGTAAATCCAGATTTGTGCTTTGTTCATCAGATCACAGTCCCCTTTTGTTTCTGACTGTATGTCACGTCATGAATATCTAGCTTTAAAATGACAGTGATTTGGATGTTGTCAGTACCCTTATTTCTTATTTTGATGATTTCTATTTAGTCATTTCATTGCAGCTTTTCCAAAAATTGTAAAACAGGGATCTCCTGGCAGTTGACGATCCAGTTGTTAATAAAATATATAAACTATGAATTCCATTTGAACCACAAGGAAGCAAAACACAAAGAGCAAAATTAGTCCTCTGCAAAAATCTAGTTGCTGTAGTTAAACAAAACCTGAGTACATAAAAGGCCAAACAGCAAAGCCAGCTGCTTTATTATCAGTATTCTAATGCAGAATCTAAATATTAAACTCCAAATGAAAGACATGATACTTCTTCTTTTGTGGGACAGGTGTTACAATCACATACTGTAAAACCAGCTGCTAATAAGCTGGACAGAGATCAGGAGGCTGCAGCCAAACTCTGTCTCCTGCATGGTTCAGCTGCATTTTACTGCTGTACGTCCTCAACTCTGCTTCGCCGAGGTCACACTTCATTCCTCCATAAAGCACCTTTTGATAAGTGTCTTTTCTAACTGCTGACTTTACAAGATACCTCACGCTTGCAAGATCATAGACCCTTGTCTTTTTCCTCAGCTCTGAATGTGCTGCACATAATAAACGTAATCGTGAGGCATTATGACACCTTGTGTAAGGAATTTCTGTCCTGAACAAATGGGGTTGGCTGTCAAGGCGGTGTGCTGCTTCCTCATGCTAGAGGTCAGTGATACTGACAGAGGACAACACAGAAATCACAGAAACACAAGCCTCTGTACAGTAGCCAGCTCACTCCCTTATGAGATTACATTGATGTACTCCAATTTGTAAAACCAAAGACTGGATAACAAGATAAGAAACACAAAGTTTTGAGTATCATTTTGCAGCTTTGGCAACACGGCGTCACATAATATCATCTATTCCTTCACACTGCTATTGGACAAATGCTTTTATTTTCCTCTGCTGCAGTGCTATGTTTAACGTCTGTCATGTCATTTGATAGCTGCAGTCATTAAAGCTCATAGATAGCCACGTCAACCTTTGCTTAGTCGGCTGTTTTCCTGACCTGTGCAGCTGAGAGGTGACTCACTCGCCGTCAGGGGCAGTGCACTCTAAAAGCCGACCCGCTGTGAATTTGTAATTTGCTTTTCCACTCGTGTGATTTGTTCCTGCAGTTATACTCTGGTTTGGATCCTGTCTGTGCGTCTAAATGTGCTGATGGGGGGGTGGTGATGGAGGTGGTGGGGAGAGGGGCTGCATAATTCTGTTGCTCGGCATGTGAAACTCCCTCTGTGCTGTTGGAGCCAGTGATGCAAACACTGTCGTAGCATTAACAGAGGGTATTTCAAGGGCTTCAACAGAGATACATTAAGCAGCATAAGCTCCCATCAGAGCCAATGCAATTACATGCAAAGTTTACATTCAGGCATTTCCAGAGGGGTTTGATAGCTTGATTCCATTTTTCTGCTTCGATACTTTTGCTGGTTTTAATACTGTAATGCATGATGATGACTAATGCTGCCATCTAACCATCAATCATGCACAGTCACACATACAATCCTAACATATTGACAAGGGTTTGCATGTTATCGCTGTCACAGAGGTGCAGGTCACAGATACATTTACTGTTTTTGAGCAGTTTCCTTGTTCATATTTACGACTGCTGTTCATCATATTTTGTTTTTCCACAGGATATATGTGACTGCCCTTGTTTATCTTATTCTTATGACCTTGTCCAACTCGCATTCTTCCATTCAAGATGCCCCCGCCCCCCCCTCTTCTCCCTCAGATCCTCCAATGGAATCTGCGGCAAGTCTCCCTACGTCAGCAACATTGCTGGACCTCTGTGCTCCTCCGGCATTACATTCAGCCCCTATCTTCTCCTGCGCTCATTAGTGCCAGAGGTAGAGGTGACAAGAACGGTCACACAATCTCAAAGTGATAAAATGCACAACAGAAGGTGCTGCAGAGATTTAGGTACTTCTGGAAAAGCCAGCACAAAAACTAAAGTGCATGCGATGGAGTCTTAAGAGTGGAGTTTGGTGCAGTGCACAATTTACATTCTACTGTATATTGATTAAATCTGTATACCCCATGGGAAGGAGTATTGAGCATCCTGACTGTAGGGTGGATTTTAGTTCTATCCTCTGCATTTTAAATGGCTTTATGCAGCATGTCATTACTACTTAAGTAGCCTACCTCAGCTTTCCCCGTTAAGAGTTTATGTTTGCAGTAGTTAAAAGTGATATCCAAATAGATTTTTTTTTTGCACCAGCTCTCGCATTCTCAACAATATAACATCAAAGTGAAATATCTCACACATTAAGGACCTCTAATCCTCATCCTCTGCAGCATATATGTTAAATAAATGGCTGTTTTCCTGATTATGCACATAAACACACAGACGGGATGAAAACATCTTGTCCTTGTCAAGTTCTATGTTTCAAAGGATGCCTTCTCAATCAAAGCGCTGTTTTATTTTTATAATTCAAACTGTCAAATCAATGTTAAGGTCTGCTTGACATGAGAACGTTCATGTCTCATATTTTCTTTTACACTGACATATCGATAACATGCATCTGGATATGAAGTTATGGGTGTATAGGTAATTAAATGTATGTTACTGTTGAATGTTTATACCAGGTGTAAAAAATATATAATATACTTTGTAAAAGCATCTTGGAAAGTCTTGGTTTGCAGTGCTGCTCTGCACCTGGTTGAAATGCATTTTGCAGTTTCTTTAGATAATCAAATAAAGCCAAATGATAGTATAAGGAACAATTTTAATCAACCTCTCTTAAGGTGCATGGGGTAGCTTCACTCCCACTGCAAAACAAATAGCTCTCTCATCCTCACACCGATTTATTAGCTCTCTGTTTGATCAGGATGCTTGTTAAAAGCTCTTTAAAGATAAAATATGACCCCTTACGTCACATGCAGCAAAGGCAAAGCTCACAGTGCTTTGTGTGCACAACGGCCTGTTGCACTGCACTGCTGGTGCAATAGGGAAATCATAATACCTGGGAAGGGAAGTTATTTCAGTGGCTCATATAAAGTTAAAACAGCTTTATTAACTATTTAAGCTGCCTTGCTGCAAGACCAGGTACCCAAATCTCATTGTTTTATTTTGGTACAAAAAAATGAAAATGAAATGAAAAACAGCCTCCTTAGAAGCCAATTACACCGTATGTACATATTATTTCTTATTTACAAAAGGCCCGTTATTGTCACGTCCTGTCATCAAAACAGAAATAAAAAAAATAGTTTCGAATTATTTTGTCCAAACTTATAATTTTCTGTAAATCATAGCGTTGTAATATCCGTTTCACATTATTATGGTAAAATATGGCAAATTGTGAAATTCCGCAGTGAGAAAGCCATCATACTGGGTGATTTTCGTGCACTGGGACTCTTCTATGAGAGCTATGCAGCAGACTCCTGCACATTTTTCTGAATTAGGAATTTTCTTAGTCAGGGTTTTTTGTGTTATGAATTGATGCATTTGAAATATTAGCAGGACGATAACAGTCGCATCCATTCCTCTACATAGTGTGAGCACTGCTGTGTTCACGACGGCCTGATAAAGCTTCATCTTGTGTATTTTCCATCCTCATCGTCGACCCGCTTGTTCTCACGCTGGAATGGCGCTTGATGCTGCTGGATCGCTGCTGCTGTTGCTGCTGCTGCTGCGGCTGCTGTGGACAGCCTCTCTGCATCCCTACCCCTCCCCCCCGCGGACAAATCGGAATGGTTTCTTCCAGGCGAACCTGTCACTGTCACCGCGGCGGTGACGGCAGCCGAAGTGTGAGAGCAGAGGGGGGGAGAAGGAAGGCTTCATCCACTGCCTGCCATTGCAGTGCGGCGGCTGCTGCTCTGGAGCCACACCAGGAAGACCTTTTCCATTCCTTTTCTGTAAGATTATCACAAGCACGCCGTGAGGACCATTGCTTTTACGAAAGGTGAATGGGTTTCCCGATCTATCCGTGAGTACGTTATGTTGTGGGGGAGTGTGTTTCGCTGTAGCCGCAGGAGCTGAATGGATGTGTGTCCCTCTGCGGGTACGAGCGAGCGATAACGGTGCAAGCCGAGGTAACTGAGCTACCTCACTGCTAGCGAACTACATCTACGCGGTATGCTAAGTGGCTAGCCAGTTGCCCATCATGCTAACGTTATCCTCTCATAGATAGCATGAATAACGGTGTCCATTGCCCTAGTTTTCGCCGAGCTTGCGTAAGCGATCATTTTAAGTCACAAAATGCCCTGCGGTCGGGCTGTCATCCGGCGGACGTCAAGTGCGCGGAGCGTCCAGGTAACGTTAGCTGGGATGAGTTAGCCTAGCTGCTGGAACAAAATGTCGGCCAGCTAGGGGTTGATTTGACCAAGGGGTATGAAGGGGGCACAAGATAAATAAAGTGTCAGACTGTAGGGTGCAAGGAGGGGTTGCTATCGTTAGGTCACCTGCTACAAATATGACATCGGACTTGTTAAATTAACGGGAAGGTCAAGCGGTGGCTCACCTTGTTTTGATGGTCCGTTCGTGAAACCAAAGTGGGTCTTTGGTGAAGCTAGGTAGCAGTTGGCTAATGTTAGCTTGTTAGCTGGCTTTAGTTTGGTGACACTGAAATACCTGCTTTGAATGTATGTCCTGTCTATACCAGCTGCCATAACTATGTCATATCAGCTGTGTTTGGGGGCTTTCCGGTGGGCTACACTCGGGTTTTGGCTCAGTTAAGCTCATACAAGCTAACTATGTTCACTATTTACATTTCTATACCAAGGGATGGACTGCTGCTAACATGCACTAAGAGCACCTGTTGAATATTGAAAACGTTGGCCAGTATGGTTGTGTAGGTCTTTCATTTGTTTTATACATTTACTAGCAAGAAAACAGATGACACTGCACACTTCCCATTTACATTTATCTGGTGTACATTACATATTGTTATAAATAAAACATAATAATACCAGATATAATCATCTGGGATTCTTATAATCACAATTTAATGATCTGATTTGTATTTCTTTACCTTTACCTACTGATAACTGAACGAATTTGACGTCTGTAGTAAATAAACATTGAATGTATCTGCCTGGTTGGCCAATATACCTTACAACCAAGGTTTAAATGACATATATCCCCATATATCAGGTAGTGTTGTTTATGTTCAGGTATGTTCAGGTTGTATTTACTTTGTGATTGGTTGGTCCTGTCATAGACTTTAGTTGTCTCAGATTTGTCTTTGATTTGTCAGTTTCTATAATGAATGACATGCTTTGTTTGTAAAGGATGCTCACAAAAGACTATTTCAAGCATAAAGAAACTTTACAATTCTTAACAATAACAAACCTACAATACAACATATAGGTATGTCTTTCAATAGAAGTATGATGATTCATTGCTGCTCATCTCTGTATTGGACTCTTTAAGAGTCCCGGTCTATGACTTGGATATGTCATCATGGCCTCATGATAGTAATGGGTAATGGCAGCTGGGCAGGACGACAGATTTGTCATGTGAAGTGGGGGAGGCTCAATGCAGATACATTTGTGGCAACCATTAGATGTTTCATTGCACGATTAAACTGTTTTTTTAAATAATTTAAAAGGCAGTGTTGTGCTGGGGATGTTTCTGGCAAGCATGTTGCCTGAGACGAAGAGGATATCTGCTGCTCAAGGGCAGCCATACATGTTGGCCTGTAAATCATGTTGACCTAAGCTGTCATGGAAACAGCAGTCATCTGAGTCATCGTGGTTTTGGAAGGACAAATGTATCTGATATTTTGCCTACTTAAGTTAAATATACTGCTGTTCTGTAGGCCTGTGTATTTCTAGAAACTGGTATAAAGGAGTTTATCCCTTGCTGCTTATATGTCACAACAGACATGCTAATATGACTGCATTGCCGTGTTAATGTCATGTGTTGACAGATTGTTGATATTTTAATCCTTGGGTTCTTCATACATGTTAATGCCAAACCAAATTCTTTTATTCATGTAAAAGAGATCAAAGTAGATGTCCTCAGGTAGCTCTTTGAAGAGATTAATGGTCTAACTGTGTAGAGAGAGGCAGCCGGAAAACAATGCCAAAAACTGGTGGGAGTCTGTGAAGATAGCACGTGTTTGTGTTAGTGATAGCCTAGAGGTGCCACTAGAATAAAAGGAAAATGATTTAATGAGTTAGTCTGCACTATCCTGAAGTACTATGCTTACACCATGGATTTATTATGTATAATTGGTATCATTGATGCTTTTTATCCGAGACCGAGATGGACTTGATACTCCTTGTTTCACCCTGTGTGAGCTAATAGATTTAATCCTTTTATTTTTCAATTTCTGTTCTGCATTGCAGCCCAGTTTAATCCCTTCCCCTTCTTTATGTCCATTCAAATGTTACTCTTCATGCTCTGGATGAATAATAATAGTGCCCATGGAGTCTTTAAAAAAAGCTACATTAAAAGTTTCAGCATATATAGATCATATACTGTAATCATATGCTTTTTTTTGTTTTTGTTTTATACAACCAACTGTATCCATGGACAAGATATAGTTCATAGTAGATTGTACCGCACCTACTCATAGACCTCTTCAATGACATTTTGTGGGTCAGACTTTAAATAGTCAGTACCTATCTATCTTCCTTGGCTCGTTACGCACTTTATACTATCTCATTTTAAGCTACTTTTTGGAGATGGTGTGAGATGTTGGGAAGTTGATTGATGGGTGCTGTGAACATTGGAAGGTCATCGCTGTGATACACAGCCAAGCTAAGACTTCCTAGCAAACACCTCCTTAAAAATATGACATTAAAGCCCATGTCCCCTGTGAACAGTAAGTGTCCCTGTTAACAAATGGCACGTTTACATTATGTTTATAGCTCCGGATATACAGAAGCTTGCTTAAATAAATCAAGTCCGTCGTAAATCCCTATTTGAAAGGGGTGTGGAATTATCTGGATGGAGAGGCTTGCAAAATCTCTCATCCATCACATTTCAACGCAAACCTCCTTTTTCTTATAGTGCAGAAACATCCCTTATCATTACTGCTTTTCATTGGCTCCGTCATCCTCATTTCAATCACTGTGACGGAGAGGAGGCGGGGTGCAGGTCAGTGGCTCGGCTTATCAGCACATTCCTGCCCTCTTATGTGCTCTGTGTGGGGCGCTGATAACTTCCACAGGGCTGATTGAGTTCAGGGGCTGATTTCCTGGTCCATGTGTTCAGGACACACTCAGGCTCTGGTTATGATCACTGACTCCAGCTGTGGAGTCTGGAAATAGACTCTGCTCACACTGAGCCACTATTTCTGAGAGCAAGAGGTTTGAATTTCATTTCTTTCTTTTTTTAAATTATATTGTTTTGTGGGAGAGGATCTGTAGAAACCAAAAACTAAAATCAGATTCTTTATTAATTTAGTTTTAATTTGTTATTGTATGATTTGGCTAGTTTTAATATGCCATTATGAAAAGTTTTTTTTACGCAATTTGTAATGCAGAACAAAATGCTGCCTGGCATGATTAAGAAATGGTGTTGGCCCTTATTATAATTTTTTTTTTAAATAGTCAGCAGCATAGCCAGAGACTGAACAGTAATTATTTATTTAGCTCTTTATTTTTCCATGTCAACTCAAAAACTGATGATATCAATGTGGTGTTCGCGGCTTTTGCTGCACCAGAGTGGCCAAAACTTAAATTATTGCAAAATTAATCGAAGTTTAAAGGAAAACAATATATACTGTAATATTGCAACTCAGCCTGAATTTCAAGTAATTTTGATGTGGGATTGTAAAACCTGTAAAACAAAAGACAAGACAATTATCAATACAATAAATAAAAGCAGGATTTGTCTTGTCTCGTCTGAGGAACGGGTACCAGGTCTACACTATTGAACACAAAGCATCAATAATATGATGGCTAATTTTGTAATAACAGCTCATTATCATACTGTCTAAACACAAATTTACAACAGCGAACACGTGTTAATTGCAGCGTTGACAGTCATCTTCAATGTTTAGCACATCCAATCAGGTTTGCCTGCTGGCTCCCTCCGTTTTGGAAGCTGAAACCCAATCATTGTTGGCTAAAAGTACTGCCGCATTGTTTGTTAGCGAAGCAGGTCTGTCAGGTTTCATTTGGTATCCAAGTGTTCAAGCCATCACAGACTCATTTTATTCAATGTTTTATGTCCATTTGTCACATGGTCTGCCTATGAGACTCATCCCACACAGACGTTTTTGCCACTCCAGTTACTTTATGACAAGTCTTTTCCCCAAGACAGGGCCACTTGTTTGGCTTCTAAATCATTTATAGATGAAATATTTATTTGGAATGAAGAAAGGTAAACATAAAAATACAAGTGAAGATAAAGCAAAATGCAGTTTTTGTTTTAAACAACTTAGTACTAGAAACAGTATCATTATTCAAAAATAAACACATAGTACACAGCTCAAGTATCCATAACTGAAACAAGAAATGTAATGCTGGAAAAACAAGCTTTTAACACTGTATACACCAGCTTTTCCCTGTTAATATCTCAGGTTATTGTTCATAGCACTTACTACTTATTTGTATGATATGAGATGATGATAAACAGAAGAGCTGCAGAGCTTTAATAATAGGTCCAGTTTAGATTAAAGCACAATTTTTGTGATATTCTTTTTGTAATATTTGAAGTTGGTGAGTAAGAAATGTGCTGGGAAAAGAAAGACGGCTTGAGCCAAGGAGGAGTGAGTGTATTTATTTCTCAGAGGGTAATCATTTGCATTTGCATTCTGTAGTCATGAATGTAGTGCTTAAAAATAAGACATAGTAATGTAGCTGAACTGCTGACTTGGAGCAATTTGCAGCTTGGGTTCTCAACATGCCTCTTTTGGTTGATGCAGAAATAATTAATTTGGAGGCCGGTAGGCAGAAGGTGGTGGAGAGAGCAAACTATGTGTGGAATCTGTCACCGCTCTCGGGCTCTGCTCTGAGGGATGTAAATTTAACTGGTTTTCTTTGCCAGCGGTGACTGTCCGTCTGTCAGGCTTGTCCAGCTCGATCATTATCCCGACTGATAAGTGGGATGTCAGGACCCACATGGCCTTCGTTTGGTGTTAGATCCATGTTCTACCTTGATGATGAATCTGGGGTAAATATTTGTAAAGACTGTTTTGTGTGTGAAAGTCTGTTCAACCTTGGAAGCTTTGTCGGATTGTGATTTCACAGGATCACAGGTTGGTTGTTTTGAGGTACGGCTGCACAATTGTTTAAAACTTTAGCAAAACTGCAATATTGACAAGTGAATTATCCAACTTGCAGGAAGGTATAATGTTAGTTAAAAGCTAAATATTTGTCAAAATCATTCTAAATTAAGTTTTGTGGTTCTGCAAGATGTCCTGGCCTACAAATAGTATTATACAGACTTTAGAGAAAGAAAAACATGGTTTGGTACAGATTCTCACCAAAATCACACCATGATCATCTTAATGTTTTGCATTTTAACATCAGTCAAAAATAAATTCAATGACATATTTTTTCCAACTCGTGCATCCCTATTCTTTCATGCCTTTAATTACAAAGTTTTATGCTTTTTGTCTCATAAACAAATCTGTAACCGCACATGCAAATCCATTCTCAGCTGAGTCACACGTTAACTTTATCTGGATGCACCATGTCAGTGGTCACTGCTGCTTTACCTCCTGCTCACAGACAACAGGACAGAGACTGGGTATGCAAATGATGCCCTTATATGAAGCCGTATCTTTAATAGCCGTCTCATAAATGTCGGGAAATTGATGTGGAACAATGAGTCTGTCACAGACAGTAAGGGATGTTCAAGTGCACAAGGTTGAGTAGATGGTTTATAGTTTAATGTTAAACTAAGACACCCTGAGCTGCCTCAGGTAGCAGCTGATCCTGTCATGCATTAGGATGAGAAATATTGCTCATCTGTCTGATTTATAAGTAGTTTCTGTCATGCTCTCCCCTGTCTTCTCATCATGACCTGAAACCAGTGTTGCATTGTAAAGAGAAGAATAGCCCCAGCCTTTAATAACAGCCCTGTTCACCATGTATTTCCTGTTGATTGTGAAGGAAAATGCAGTCTTTCATAGACGACCAGGAATGTATGTATGTGTTGGCAGATACCACAGATGCCTGAAGACGCCTTAGGATGAATTCACATGTTTATGCAAGCATGCAGTATGCACCTCTTTAGAAAACACAGAAGTCTTAACAGTAATGGGATAAAATGATTCAACTACTATAATGAATATAAACCATTCTGACAAGTTGTCTAACCGTGTCTTCAAAACGCTGCTTGATTGGATGCAAACTACAAAGATGTTTTCCACTGGATGGAACAATGTTCTTAGATTTGTTGCAAACTGCACTGCAGTAAGCTGTTTTCTCAATAATGCCCTTTTAGTTCACACATTGAAAACACCATTATAACTTGCACTGTAGTCTGTACAATAATGAACATTTCCTAGAGGGGATAATAACTGCAGGCCGTTGAGCTAATTCTCCCATGAAGCAGTTGAACTTATTGAACTAATTTGAAAGCGTTGCAAAAAAGCAACAACTAATAGTTAGGCTACTAACAGTTTAGCTGCCCCACAAGTGGAAATTAATATATGGGAGCTTTGTTTTGTTTTTTTATCTGCTTTAATAGCAACCTGTTCATTTTAGGTAGTCACCCAATTAGATACTTAATTAATTAAATGACTATTTTGGTATTTAATTACTTGTTCAAGTAATTTTTAATGTAAAAATGCTGTTTTCAGCCTCTCAAATATGTAATGTTCTGATTATTACTTTTCTTCTGTTTTATATCATATTTAACTGAATAATTATTGTAAAGATGTAAAGATTAGGTTAGTTGCAGCTCTAGTGTTGGATAAAGTCTTATCTTATATAATAGTTGCCTTTAGCTGCAGTACAAAAGAACACAGTCTTATGTTTTGTTTGTTATTTACTGTCAGTTTGATGGTCAGTAATCCTCCTGTGGGATGTCACTGACATGTTGAGCATAATGTATTAATTTATGCATACAGTGCTGCAGCACACCTGGGGAGGAGGGGCGTACTAATCCTCCACATGCAAAGAGAATTGATGAATCCTGCTCTGGCTCAACACGGCACCTCAGGGGTTAAGTCCGATACAGCAGTTTACACTGCGGATGGATGTTCGCTAGTACAGAGGAGTCCCATGCTGTAGCGGAACTGCAGATCCCACACAGATCGCTGCCAAGCCAGAGGGGATTTGCTTCGATCCCATGAGCGTGTAAGGAGAGAGTTGGAGGGAGGGATGCATTTTGAAGAAAGATGTTTGGGAGAGGACGCAGACCTTTGCAGGGCAGAGGAAGCATTAGGGTGTAGCTGCGGGGTGTGTTTCTTAACCCCTCACCTGTGGTCGTAATTTCAGTTGTTCCAGAGCCAAGAAGAGAGGAGGAAAAGGAAGGCGGGGGCTAGTCCCTCCTAGCACTGATTGGTGCGGTTATGTACTGAGGCTGCTGATGTGCGTCTGCAGGAATCTCCTGCTGGATTTACTGACGAGTAGCTGGAGACGCTTTTGTTTGTGTCCTCTGTAGTGACCAGGATGAACTGATGTAAGTAGCTCTGATCTTGTATGCATCCAGCCTAATCTGAATGCTTGAGCAACAAATCAAAAAGATGAAGGGAACGAGGTGAAGTGTGCTTTATTGTAGCCTTTAAATAATGCAGGTCTTCTGTGGCTCTAATGGTTGCTAATTAAGCTTTATGTCAGAGTTAATAGGTTTCATCTGTTGACCTTCTTATCACTTGTGCATTGCTGCATCTCTCCCCTCCATCACAGAGCCACAGTACAGTGTCTAACCATGTTGTATGTGCAGAGTGTCACTTATCTCTCAGGGGACCCCCTGACTGGTGCTAAGGCATGGGCCCTCATTAGCATTTGAATATGTTCTCCGAGGCAGGGGAGTTTTAGCAGTTGTCAGCACTCTCCAGCACATCGTTTTCAATTTCTGAAGTGATCAATCATCTTATTCTACTTGTTTGCTGCTTCACTGCCAGCAGCCACAGCGGAGTGTGATCCTGTTGTTGTTTTCTGTCTTTGGCCGCAGTGCAACTTGCACAGTGTCCTGAAAGTATCGTTGTTTTGACTTAGCAATTTGTTCATTGCTGGCATGCTGCTCTCTGTGTCGGTGTCTTTCTTGGTTTGATTAAACGGTCGTATAGCATTGACGACTCAGAAGTTTTGAACAAACGAGATCTGTTTCTGTCCCTGCAGGAGACTGAGCCTCATTTAAGTTTATTGCTGCTCTCATCATGTGGGGACCCATCTGTAGTTGGATTGTGAAAGCTTATTTCAGTCCTAAAATGAGGATAGTATCTCAAACTACGACTAGAAATAGAATTCATAAAAAGAACATGAGATGTGGTTTTCTGCACCCCTTAATGGAAGAACCATACCATTATCATGTTTTATTAAATCATATTAAAGTAATATAGAACCCTAAGTTTTGTTTGGGCTAATCTGCAAGATTCAGTACAAAAAGTCTCATTTAGTGCCACTCTGTGCAACATAAAGTCATCCATGGAGCATCAACATTAAGCATCCTCTGTTTTTTAAATAGTCACATTTTCACTGCATTGGCTCTGTTAAAGGCTCTGTGAAAATAATCTACCTCTCTTTGTTTTCCTCAGGCCTTACAGACAAATCCAACAAATGGGCACTAGAGAGCAAGTGAATGTATTCTCTATGCTTTATTGCATCATTTGTTCCAGTCAGTCCGTGGCATTTAATATAACAAGAGGTTATTAAACGTTCTCCAGTGTTCATGCTGCAAGTTTCCCTTAAATCACTCTGTTGCAGCATCACAACGGCAGAATTAATGAGAGCTATTTTTAGCTACTCTTGTCCCAGAGCGGTCAAAATTGAATAAGGCTCTGCCTCACCCCTAAACCATACTACAGCACAAAATCTATTCTCTGAGTCAGAGAATTGAACATCCCACCATACTGCCTCAGTTCTCGCTTTGGAAGAAATATGCTTTTTGTTTTTCTGCTGAATAGAGAGTTGGGGAGCCAGAACTCTTTAATTTTAATGATACTCCAAAGTGAATACAAAATGAAACTCCATCTTAGCTTCCCTGTTCACGGGTCGCGTTAGGTTAGTATTGTGATGACTCACTGTGTATTAGGGGATTTTGTCTCCAAATGGAGATATTCTTCTACTTGTTTGTGGTTAATAAAACCTGAATGACTACTGTTAATATAGCAAAGCAGTCAGCAATATCAGTTATAATTTACATTTCAGGTGTGTTAGGGTTTTTATTTTTTGTAAAAGCTTCAGTACAGACTGAGGAAAGAGGGAAAGAGATGTGAGGCATGGCTTGTGATGCACCCCTAGAGATCAGCTTCTTTTACTATTTTAACCAGCCAAATTGATATTTGGAATTGGAAAGAAGTGTCAAAAGAAAAGTTTGCTGCCAGAGTGGCTGGTAGAGCTGCCAACAGTCGCCAAAATCTGCTCATATTCCTGTGTACGGATTCAGACGGGGCTGCCAGGTCTCACAAGTACTTGTTTTTGTCATTGCTCCATTTGAATTCACTATAGATGACTTTTAATGATTGGTGACAGATGTCGGCCTCAAACTAGTAACACTGGCCATAAATGTCTCTGAACTTAGAAATAAATGATTTAGACCTTGATTCATTTATTGGTCAATTAGCAGATTAATTGTTTGTCACTTTTTAAAGCAAAAATCACACATCTCCACTTCTTCAAATGGGATAAAAAAAATAAAAAAAATCTATGATAGCATATCATTATTGTTTTGTCCAACTCAGAGGTTAAAACACACAGTATGTCAACTTGTGCCCCAAGAATTGTCATGAATATTTTATATTATTTTGTGGGCTTGTATTTATGGAAATGATGAAACATTTTTTTGTCATTCATTAATCTACCACTTACTTTCATGATTGTTTGGTCTATAGAATGAAAGGAAGGGAAAAAAAGATTTGGATTTTTCAATACATGGAGAAAATGATCTGTAGATGAATTTTCACTAAAAGTAACAATTAGATGCAGCCACAATTAAAATGCAGCCGACAAACCTAAATACATTTTCTTTACCATCATATAAAGGACAAAGAAAACAGAAAATATTTACATTTGAGAAACTTGAACCAGTGACCTTTTGCCATTTTTACTCAAAACATAATTTACAGTAAATGATTATTTGATTACCAAAATAGTTTCTGATATAATTTCTGTTGATTGACTATTAATCTACAATTTATGAACAATCATTAGTAGTAAAAAAAATACTGATATTATTGCATTTCTTTGACAAACATGCCTCAGTAGTTTTTTCTGCTGAAGAATAAGACTTCAGTGTGTTTATTGAAGAAATGGATCATTTACCATTTGTGTACTGACTCCACACAGTCCATTTCGACCACAGCTTTTCTGCCCTTTCTCCACTCAGCTGTGTGATCCATCTGTGTTGTAGTCCATCTGTGTTGTAGTGCTGGCTCCCAAGTTGCCTGGTTGTAATCCCCCAAGCATGACCCAACCGACATGGTGTGTCTCCGCTGCGGAGCGGCTGCCAGCCCTGGCTCTGGCTTGTGGCATGAAGCTTCTGTTGGCACCAGTTGTTTGTGGCCATAAAGGGCGAACACAACAGTGCCACGAAAACTCATCAGTCACTGGATGCTGATGCGACTTCAGTACAGACTGTACGCAGGAGCAGCATGGAGTTGACTCAAACTTTCCCCTTTTCTTTTATGTTTACTTGACTTGTGAGATTAGTGTCTCTGGCTCTGAATAGGGCACCACGATGTTGGTTTGGTTGTGAGACCGAATACAAAATGCCACGTGCATACAGTTTATTTTTTATCCAACAAAGAAAGGCCCTTCTGAGGGGTTTGTTTCTATTCCTGCAGTTTGTGTTTAAATGTACATATAGCTACGAACAAAGAGTGCTCATCCAAAATGCACATATTGTTTCTAAATTAATGCAGCTGTGTCTTTTTTAAACCTCCCACAGTTGAGAGGAACCTTCAGACACGGCCTGAAAATGTCAGGCCACTTGAACAACACCACACTGTTCCCCCTCTGTTACCAGAGCAACAGGCTCTGCAGGAGGAGAAAGCAAAATTACATCCCTTCAAAGTGAAAGGTGTGTGTGTGTATGTGTGTGTGAGGGGGAGAGAGGGAGAGATACACACCGCAGGACCCCGCTAAATCTGTTTTTGTTTTTTTCTCCCTCCTAAATTCTGTTTAGTTTTCACTCCATTTTAGTTTCCTTCTGTTTTGCTCCATTTGGGATTTTACATTCCATTAATTTTATGGTGATTTATTTGTATTGGATCAGACACAGTAAGCATTCTCTAATCATATTTTCCAGACATCAAATCACATTTCTCACAACCCTCGCTGCAACACAGGGCCTGAACATCAGACATTTGTGTGTGTGCATGTTTGTGTTATGCTGCATAAATGCCTATAAAGAATTTCTGAAAGTAGGAATGTCAACTGGAAACAAGTACCTCCCATAACTTTGCAGTTTAGTGGCAAACCGTCTATAAATTTCGCCGAAATGTTCGAGTTCTTTGCATCAGCGTTTCCACAGTGCTGATCAAGAAGACACAGGCATAAATCCTCCTCCCCAAAGAGCAAACTTTCCAGTGAGAATTCATGCCTCTGTTTTCAGCAGTCTTCTTAATATTCAGATGTCTTTTTTTCTTCTTCTTCTCCTCTCGAGTGCAGTGTATTGAATGTAAAAGGCCAGGGGGAGTTCCCCCTGTTCAAACTTTTGTTCCCCCTCCATGTGCGAGTCCCACCATAAGCTGCTTGAGGAGTTTGTGACTGTTGCTGCCAAGCTGAGAACGTCTGGGGCCACTTGTGGCGATTTATTCAGCTGCCTGTATTCCCAGACACCAGCGAACGTTTGGCACATGGCCGACAGGTCGCGGCAGACACTGGGACGATGTGTTGAAGGAAGCCTGGGTGGTAAAACAATGAACAGAAGGTAGAAGAGGCAGTCGGCTAAATGACCTCGGACTCATACAAAAACAAAAAAATAAGTTGTCATCTGAAAATATGTTTTTTAGTATAGATGACAGTCCAACAGCCCAAAACACAAAGTCATGAGACTATTTTGTGGTTTTCCTTATGAACCAAATGAATCAATTCATCAGCAAATGCAAATGGACAATAGAATAAAAAGAAATACCATAACATATCAAATGTAAGTGGAGATGGACATACCTTTAAAATAAAGCTGCAGGAATGAGTAATTAATTGATTAGTAGATCGGCGGAAAGTTAATCTATGAAATCAACAGTTTGATATCTAAATTAAATTTTTTAAGGAAAACTGCCAAATCTTTTTTCCAATTTAAATTTAAAATATTTTTGCCTGCGTCCCATCATCACTTATCTGATAGCTTTACTATTCGTCATGCTCATTAATCCGACTGACACTTTCTAGATGTTTGAAGCTGCCAACAAGGTCGCACTGATGTCAGCTTAGGGTCCGAGCACTCAAACTGATGCTGCTTTTAATATAAGAAACATCTCCCCTCGCTCATCTGTCATCACACTTTAATGTGCCGCAACATGAGATCACTCTTCACAGTGAGTCCTGGGCCTGTAAGTGTGTGAGGTGTCAAAGAAATTAGCAGCAAAGCAGGAGGGAAACGTGCGAGAGTCTCACCTATTAAGGTCACACTCCCAGGATCAATTTACATGACAAATGGAGGTTATTGCATTAGGTGCTGGGATGTGTATTATAATTTGTCCCAAAGGGATGGACCTGATAGTATTTTATACACAGTCATTGAATGTCTAATGTGTCGTGAGATTGCGGTGGAGGTGAGATGATATAGAAGCAGAGATAAGATAAGAAGTGAGCTGCGGGGCGCAGAGGACAGCGCTGACCTCACAGCTGAGGCAGTCGACCTTCATCTTCTCCTCTGGTTGTTAATGTGACGGAGGGCGTGCTTTAATTTCAAAGAATCACAGTCAGTGTGGCCTCAGTGTGTGTAGTGGGGCTGCCACCAACAATTATTTTCATTATTGATCAAACCTGCTAGTGAATCAATCATTTTGTCTATTAAATGTTAGAAATTGAGAAAAAGGTGAATTTTCAGTTTTCAAAAGCAGAAAATATTTGAGAGACTCAAAACAGCATTTCTGCCTTTTATGCATGAAAAATGACCATAATGATTAATCAGTTATCTAAATAGTTGACTGCTATTTTTCTGTCGATCTACTAATTGTTGCAGCTGTAGTATCCAGCAGGTTTTCATCATTGTATTGTTGTATAACTGTATTTAAATCACTGTAGCATGGCTGCCTCATACTGTGAATCTACAGTGAAGGAGAATCTGTTGTGGTGTGTGTGGTCTGTTGTGTGAGTGCGCTGCAGATAAAGCCGAGCTCGACACACTGCTATCTGTATCACTGTAAATGGGTAACCGTGTAGAACTTGAAACAAACTCAATAACCTGCTGGGTGCAGCCCTGTATGTGTAGAGTGGCTGTGACAGTTTGAATCCTTATTAGATTTCTCATGTGAAACACTGGGACTGCTGTTTCCCTCTTTTAATAGAAACTCTTAACTGAGTGGAGGAATGAAGTGGAAATGGGCTTCAGTCAGATGCTATTATTGTCTTTCAAAATGTGTTTGCTGTCAGACTGATGTTTTCCATGTTCTCTATATTTGACAACCTTTTGTAGTATTCCTTATATCTTTTATTTGCTGTGCAAGAGTGAAACACATCATAAAATATAACCACTTTTCCTCAGGTGGCTTTTCATTTCCTCATTTCAAGATAATGTCAAGTATACCTCAAGCACTGACTGTACATCTGTGCCTGGAAGCACTAGTGTACACATTATAAAGACGATTAGCAAGATTGTGCTGATAACATCCACATTATTCACTAGATGATGATGGACCATGCTGCAGACTCCGATAAAGGTTAAATTCACAGATCGGGTGGAGTGCTGCTGTGCAAATCCATTTCAGGAGCAAACTGGCCTGAGTGCTGAAGTGTTTACAATCTATCAGTTTGAATAATTGTTTTTGCATTGTGTGTGACTTATTGTTTTCTTGACAGGAAATAGAAATACAGAAATAGTCTGCAGATTATTCATCAGTTGCTGACGTATTCAAGACAAGACAAGTTTATTTTTATAGCACAATTCAGCAGCGAGTCGATTCAAAGTGCTTCACACGAGACATGAAAAGCATCCAGGAAAACAGGCAGGAACATTTAGAGATCATTGAAACGAAACCTTATAATCAAAGACAAAGAGAAGGAAAATAGAAAAGGCTAAAACAGAAACTGAAATATTATAAAACCTTAAAAAACATGTTATAGTGCAGAGTTATATAATTTAAAAAAAACTTATAAAGGTATTAAAATTGTTCAATAAACGGTTGAGTCTCCAACCTTGATTTAAAAGAATTAAACTTTCAGTGAATTGTTTCGTCAAACAGTCCGAAACACGGACGCGCCTTCACATAGAGATTCAGCAATTCTGCTGTAAAGAAAAGCCTCCAATATGCCAACGTTGCTCTTTAACACTAAACCAAACAAGAGTGTCTTGAAACAATAGCTTCATCCCTTTTTGCTCCAGAAATAACTGACAGTTTAGCACGACATTGAATCCATTCGTGTCCCTTTTGTCATAAGATGGTCTCAATTTGTCCTGTTTCCTTATTTTATCTCGTTGTATCTGAACTCTGTGGGACTTCTTGTGTTATTCACACTGTTCTGTATCTCTGTCTTCCAGAGCGCAGCAATGGAGGAGACTGTCATTTGGGAACAGCACACAGTAACACTACACAGGGTAGGTATCTGTCATCCTCCCTCAGATACTCTGCATCTGTCTTTGTTAAACCCGTCCCGCTCCCCGTATCTCTCCTCCCCGCCTGTTCCTGCTGTCTTTGCTTCCATCCCCCACCCCTGCATTTCCCCTCCCTCCTATTTTCAGGATCACATCATGTAGAAAGTGTGCTTACTGTGTACACGGTTGCAGGTGGGACAGACAAAATAGAGGAGTCATCACAGAGCTTTTCTTCTGGATGATTCTCTCCCACGTTTCTGGCTGTGGAGCCTAAATAACCTACACAAAAAAACGCATTCTGTGCATGTTTTTTGCATTTAATCTACACAGAAGAAGCCCACTCTTTACAGCTGTTAGTCTTGCTACTTAATATTCTATTGAGAGCAGAAGAAATAGAATTTCTGTTATGTGTTTTATCAAAATGTAGATTTGGTTTAAAGGAATATGAGCAAGCACAAGATTTTTTTTGTCAGCGTGCCCGCTCTATCTGTTTCCAGCCCTTTATATTACGTCCGTATTTTGTTCCACACAAACGGCTAAATAAACATCCTAATCTCTGTTTCTCTGCGTGCAGGCACCAGGGTTTGGCTTCGGGATAGCCATATCAGGAGGTCGGGATAACCCTCATTTTCAGAGTGGCGAGACCTCCATTGTCATCTCGGACGTGCTGAAAGGAGGCCCAGCTGAAGGCCTACTGCAGTAAGATTTGGTTCTATTATTGGAAGCCTGGTCAGATTGCTAGTTATTAGTATTAAATTACCCTTCCGGCTACAGAAAGACTCCAGCATGTCTCTAATCTCTCCTGTGTCCCCTCTCTAGGGAAAATGACAGAGTCGTTATGGTCAATGCCGTCTCCATGGACAATGTGGAGCACGCGTACGCAGTCCAGCAGCTTCGTAAAAGTGGGAAAATTGCCAAAATTGTGAGTGTCAACACCCTTTTATGAATTCCTTTAGAAAGTGTTTTGCTGTCAGTTGCTGAAAGTAAAACTAAATTCAGGAGCTATATTGTGTTGTTGAATGTATATTAATGTGTATGACATTTCAACATTTTATATGTTCCACTGTTGACGAGTATGAGAAGGCCGTGATTGATTCGTCTTACTGTAACTGATCTCATATCGTATTTCCTTTGGCCAGACAATCAGACGGAAGAGGAAGGTGCATGTCCCCATGGGCCGCCTAGGGGAGAGGGAAACCATGTCCGAGCACGACGAGGAGGAGGACAGCTATGATGAAGAGATATACGAGACGCGGAGCGGACGCAGCGGTGCTTACAGCGGCGTGGGCGGGGCCATGGGGAGGCGTAGCGGCCGGAGCAGCGGGCGAAGGGACAGGGAACG
>CAFUXE010000507.1:293470-306996 GCA_903364295.1 Serranus cabrilla
GCTCACAAAGTCGGGGATAGAGATAAAAGGAAATGGAGGGCAGAAGGAAAGTTCCTCTGAGGTAATCCCTGAAATCACCTGCCATTTTATTTACCCAGCTGTTACCCGACAGTCAGACTTTAAGGAGAGAATAAGACCTCCAAATCAGCATTGGTCAACTGCCAGAGTAAACAAAAGTTGCCAGCCGCAGCAAAATCCAAGTTTACTCAAGTAAATCTAAGTAAAAGAGCAATTAATCTTCTTTAATCAGTACTGTTAATCCCAGTGGGAGCAGCGGCTTGACTGCAAAGTGCGGTCAGTGCGGTGTGGCCACGTGAACTCTGTGCTAACATGGTCTTTGTTGCTGTCGTTCACTTTGTAAGCAGAATATGGCCTGCGCCTGGCCAGCCACATCTTTGTCAAGGACATTTCCCCTGAGAGCCTGGCAGCCAGGGACGGCAACATCCAGGAAGGGGATGTTGTACTGAAGGTGAGGGAGGCGAGAAGCCTGCTGAACACTTAACATCACCAGACAGTATTCATGAAGCAAACAGTTCAAAATTGCACCACATTATTTCCTTTTTTTCCCTTTTATATTGGTGGAGATGGAGGGAAAACATTACTGTTTTTTCTACTCTGTGTTTTCTTCAGTCTAACGTTGCATAACTGCACTTCCAGCTCCAGCTTGATCTGCTTGATGTCGCTCACTTCTTTCACATTTTGCAGCGACATTAAAGTAGCTTTATTTTGCATAACAGGTGCTTTTTGAACTGCAGCTTTTTTAGATTAATCTTCTCTCACATCCAGCCACATGCTGTCTTGTTGCTTTGTTTGAATGCCAGCACTTAAGAACTTACAAATGGATTTGACCCTGACGAGCTTAATCAGTGTTGCGCTTAATTTGAATCTTGTGCATTTAAGACGATGCGAAGTGTAGCCTCAACTTCACCTCTCATATGACAATTTTATTGCCTAAAATCTGAAACAAAGACAACTTTATTTGATTCATCTTATTTTGAATTGAAATTATCTGGCTGTCCTTTTATCGTGTCATGGCTAATAGCTTGTTTCTCTCTTTCTCTCAGATCAATGGCACAGTGACAGAGAACCTCTCCTTGATAGACGCCAAGAAGCTGATAGAAAGGTCAAAGGGCAAGCTAAAAATGGTTGTTCAGAGGGACGACAGGGCGACCCTGCTGAACATCCCTGACCTCGATGACAGCATTCCTTCAGCCAACGCCTCCGACAGAGACGGTGAGAGTTGGTGTTAAGTGTTGGATTCGGCTGAAGTGGCGCACAGCTGAAAAGCCAGACTTGCCGGTGTGTATTTCAGACGGCAGTTGTTGAACAGTGGCTGTTGTTTGATCAGACATTTCAGATATCCATTCTCTGGCATCCGACCATTCCAATCGATCGCATGACAGACATCGTAGCAGCCGCTCCCGCTCTCCAGACAGAAGATCTGAACCCTCAGATCACTCCAGACACTCGCCCCCACAAATCAGCAACGGCAGGTAACCAGCTTCCATCCGCAACTTCATGTAGCTGTTGTGAAAGATGTGCAGCAGTGTAAAATTATAATCTAACATTTTCATAGAGATTTTTGGCTACTTTCTCTCTCCAGTTGATATGAAACTAAGCAATCCAGCACCAACAATACCTGAGATTTCAACATAAAAATGATTTGACAGTGGAAAGTTGGGAGAGTTAGTGAGGTTCCTGATGTTTTCCTTTTCCTCTATGCAGACGCTTTGGTGCACACTGTATTAGACACACCATTTGTAAATAAAAGAGAAAAATATTTATTTTAAAAATTGACAGTAAACTGATCACCACAGCAGAGACAACTTACTACCACAGATGTTGCCAATATCAATAAAACTTTATTATAACAGATAACCTGATTACAAAAGTTGTTTTTATTAAAATGGATTTTTTTCTTATACTTAATGTTGCTGAACCAATCAATTAGCCAATCAATGGAAAAATAATTGTCATGTGTTTTCAACTTTGACTAATTGTTGAATTATTTTTGTCAAGCTTTTTTCTCTAAAGTAAAATCTCCTCCTGATTCTTATTAGCCTCCTTTAACTTCCACTCAGTGCCAGATTCTTACCTGGTAAAATGTGAAAAAACAGCCTTTTTCGGGGCTCTTGTAATTCATATAGAGGAATCAGTGTTATATTATATTATTGTTTCATAAACCGTTAAAAACTCTTAATATTTATATATAGTTCATAATGTTTGTGCTCTTATCTGTCAGCGTTTAATTTTAGGTTGTGAAGGACATTCGATTTTACGTTTGGCTTAATACCCGCCATTAGCCCATTCAGCACTTCTGTGACGGTAACCTTGTTTGAAAGGAGCTCATTCATTCTTCAGTTTAACTCAGTAGAGCAGCTGAGTTGTTCCCCTTTCACACTGCTTATTGACCCGAGGAAAATAAAGTCAACTGTTAGGCTGAACAAGAGACAATCACGGTCAAAGTGAGGCTCTGCTGACTGTAAAAGCTCAGTGCTCAACCTGTATTACTGTGTGTGTGACTGTGTGCCGTTTGAAGCGCATATTTGACACATCAGCTTCAAAAACTGCTAATTTATGTTTTGTGGCAACTGGAAAAGTCTTTAAGATGATGCCATAACCCACAGACAGGAAAACTGCATTAGCAAAAAGCAAAAATGCTTATGAGTACAGTCTCACCAACACTCACTTAATGAGATTTGTCTGCCCTTTTTATTCCCTCGATATGTCCACAGCTGGAGAATACCGTAAGTTTGTCCCCATTATGTGAGTAGTGACTAACTGTAGTGGTAGTAAATCCTCAACAGATTAAATGTTAGACTAATAGACAAGTAGATCTAGTTTTGTTTTTACAAACAACTCACAAAAAATACTTATTCCCCTCACACAAATTCACAAAGTTGACTCATTTAATGAATTATTGCTTAATATAATATTGCAGAGGTGATTTTTTTACAACATCAATTATTCAGCAACACGTCTTGTTTTGACTTGAGGTGACAGAGTGAAAGTGTCACAGGATCCTCGTGTCTCTTGAATGTTTTGGTGGGTAAACCGCACGTTTGGCTCGCGGACAATACGGCTCCAACAATGAAGGAACAAAAAGCAGTCACTAAATATCAGTGTCCACTCTTATATCTGTGGATGATTTTGCTCTATTTCAGGTGAACAGATTGGGTTTTCTGTGTTTGCTAACAGGATTATTCTGATTTTTTAAAGTGGGGTTTTACTTATTCATAGTCAGTGTCGCTAAGAAACATACTGCAGATGGATTTTAGTAACCTACAAATGTACCAGACTCCATTGGCAAATTAAGTAATTTTACCTTGAAAGTGTTGCTAGTGTACTGCTGCCTAAAACCTTTAGGATGAACCTATGAACCTATTCCTAAAACACCAAAGTCACACAATAACACCAACTAACTAACTGGCCCAAGCAGTGGTAGAACAGCAACTCTTGTGATCTGCAAAGTAAAACTAATGTTTTGTCAAAGCAGTCTGGTGGATTTGAGGAGCACATAGAACAGCTTCCACGGTAATAATAAACTGACTATAATCTGCACCTCATACAGCCCCACTTCAAAAAAACAAACTATCCCTTTAAGTTAAGATGCCAAAACCAACAATGTGTTGTAATAACTTTTTATGAGATATCTGGGCTACTGGAGCACTGAAGTAATTTATTATAAGTATTTGAATGAACAGGAAGGAGATGCAGAGACGGGATGTTATTGTTTATCTGAACCTGGATCTGTGACCTGTGACCTTTTCTCAGTTCAGGAAGTTGGCAGTTAGAAGTAGGGCCTCCTCCTGGACCGGTTGAAAAAGAAGTTTGTTCCTCGGCAGCCTGTTCAAACCGGACCCTGCATGGTTACTTTGTGAATAAAGCCGTTTTTTTGCCAGTAACGTTGTGCCAGTGAGCAGCCATGTGACCAGGAGTCAGAGCCATGAAGCCGGCTTTGCTTACTTCTGTTCCCGTCTGATTGGAAACACAACGGGAATGTCAGCATTTATCAAAACACAGGGAAATTCTGCCATCGTTTACTGACTCGTAATTGGCCCGGGTCACTGTGTATCAGTTTACTGTTTCAAAGCTGGCTTCAGAGTCAAATCTTTCTGGTCTACAGCCAGAACCACACAGTGAAATTCACCTGGAGGACAGAATCCACTCTGACACCTTCAGATAAGCTGCTCTAAAAATAGACCACAAAAGAGTGGAAAGACAAAGTAATGACCTTCAAGACTAAGATGCAGCCTCAGACTTGAGCCGCTGTTTTCGCCTGTTTTTCCCTTCTCAGCCAGTGCATGTCCCCTGCAGTCAGGAGGAAATTTCTCCCGGTCCAGGTTTCTTGTTGAGTTGTGTGCGTCCTTTGTATTGTTGCGTGTCGTGAAGATGTCGCCTTAAAGCTCTCCGGTTGCCTCCAAGCTGTACATCTCCAGAATGCACTATTTATAATCTGACGTGTTGCTTTTTCTAAAGATAAATCAGACAGAAACACCTATTTTTGTCTGCAGTCACAGAAGTCGTGATGACGAACGGATCTCGAAGCCGGCTTCAACGCCAGTGAAGCTACCAGAGGAGGTTCCTCTGCCCAAACCGAAGGAGGCGGCTATAGCTAGAGAGGAGAAGCAGCTCCCACCACTCCCAGGTCAGTGATGTACCGATCAACCATCAAACCGGATCATTTCTAAATCAGAAAGTAACACATATGTTAATACACCCCTGAGTTATGCCTTGTAGGTGTGAGCAATGAAAGAAACATCCCCCTGTCCCTCAGCAGCAGCAGAACATGAAATGATTGCATGATAGTAAAATGAAATCTTGTTCGAACCAGTCATTTTTGCCCTTTTTAGAAGCATGACTACCAAAAAAAGTTAGATCCAGACGCCTGCTGAGCCTGGCTGAGTTTGCCTGGAGCCAAGTGAAAATAAACCGTATGAGTTGATCGAGTCTGACGTTCCTCCCCAGCCTGCAGCACTCTGCTGCCGTTCTGTTTGACCTCCCCGCTCAGGACACTCTGTGCCTTCAGTTTGTGTGTGTTTGTGCGATAACACTTTGCCTGTGTGTGGCTCTGAGCAGTTGTGTTTTTTCATTAGTGTACTTGTTCTCAGTTTAACATATGTGTCTGCGTTATTGTTAGACTGCGCTCGAGGGAGCATTCCTTTGTTTTTAAACATGCTCGGTGCAGTTTTAGATGCTGCATTAATAACTGGAGTCTGTGTTTCTGTTCAGAGCCCAAGCCGGTGTATGCTCAGCCTGGACAGCCTGATGTAGACCTGCCAGTCAGTCCTTCTGATGCCCCTGTGCCAAGTGCTGCCCATGATGATAGCATCCTACGGTAATATTAACAGTTTAAGTCTTCTTAACTCTTGTGCCGCACTTTTCAGATGTCCTGAGAGGACACAAATGTCTGTGTAAACAACTGATATAAAAGTATAGATCCATTTTATTTTCCACTTTCACAGAGTTAAATCTTTAACCTATTTCAGTCCCGATCACAACTACCAAATATCCATTAATTTTCAGAATTTTAACCCTCAAAGTGTTTGTTTACATATTGCCACCGTAGTTTCACCGTAGTGAAAAATAAACACTAATTGTTCATTTTCAGGATATAAATTTAAGGGGAATTCTTATTTTTTTCCTTAGTGATATGTCAGTGACAAGCAGCTTCACTGATTTTGATGCATTGCATCAAACACTGCAATGCTTTATCATACAGCAGCAATGACCCCAGTGGAAACCAGGAGAACAGCATGCGTTTGCCCCATAGGGCAATCATGACAAAATAGATCTTATGCTGAACTGGCTGTGAGATCAAAACTTGTGGTTTCAATGGGGACTTTTTTAAGCATCTGATCGTCTGTATTTTGGTTACACAGTTCATTATAGACTTATTACAGGAACTGAGTGTGAACTTCTTTGCCTTCATCACAGTCAAAGCCTTTCAAAAATGAAAAAAGCCCCAAATGTCCTTAGTGATGCCCAAGGTTTAAAATCTACAAAACAAAAACACAAAAAAAAACTAGGTTGTGACCTCCTCTTCACTCCTCCAGTTCACTTAATAAAGAAAAAGAAAGCAGCTGTGAGGCAGAAATTTTAACAGAAGTTCACATAACAGCGGCACGTCTTTGAACTGCAGTTGACGGATTTCAAAATGCTTCGTCAGTTAACTATACAGAGCTTTTTTTGCTGCCACAAGGCATAGAGTTCAGCGCTGTTAAGAAATGTGTGTTGAATAAGCAGCTTTGAATACGACTGGATGCACAACTATCAGTGTTTGTGCGTGAGACAAATGGTTTACTGTGGTTATTTTCGCCTTTAGCAAAACTATTAAAATGTATTCAGCTGCTCCCTAGAACTGTATCTCTCTCTTTCTGCAGAACATTTTTACATCATCGCTTTTGTGAGCTCTCTAAAGAGTCTCAACAAAAGACAAACCTGGCTGCCATCCAAGAGTCACTCAACTATTCATAAATTGCAGTTTGTAGTGGAAGGAGGGGAAATGCCATCAAATGTTGTCATGTCAAAGAAAATCAGCCTAACCATTGTCGTTGTTCCCCATCCTCAGGCCGAGCATGAAGCTGGTGAAGTTCAAGAAGGGGGAGAGTGTGGGGCTGCGGCTGGCTGGGGGGAACGACGTGGGCATCTTTGTGGCCGGCGTGCTCGAGGACAGCCCAGCTGCTAAGGAGGGCCTGGAGGAGGGCGACCAAATTCTCAGGGTGAGATACTTTCTTTTTAACACAGCAAGTGTCTAAGTTTGCAAAAAGTTACACATCCAAAACTTAGAGCTGTTATTGTTTGTCACAAAGCATCGTTTTGTCTTCCCCTTGTTTTTTTTTTACAATGGGTACCTGTGTCTGTGAACAGCCATGTTTTATGGGGTATGCGTCCTCAAGCTTTTCCCCTTTTTTATTCATGGTTTTACACACTGGCTGCTCCAAAATTCCTGTACCTCCAGGCTGGTCTCTTAGCAATGGCCCCGAGGGAGCACACACAAAAAAACTGTGTTTCCTCTCGCTGTGTTTGTCCCATTTCCTCAAAGCCATATATCTCGCTGTTTGTACCTCCTCCTCCTTTTTCTGCAAGTTTAAAGAGGAATGGCTTCAGTTCTTGCAGTGCAGTAAAACCTGCAGTTACCCAGGCAATACTGGGAACAGGAAAAGCTATGTAAACTTTTATCCAAATAGAGATTCACACCTCCACGTCACGCATGGTTTGACGATAAAGTCCACTCTTTAAGTTAAAGGAATAGCTCGGATTGTATTTATCCATAGTGAATAAATTACCTGCAGTTACTGACGTCAGCACGTCCTCAGTTTCTAAAAGCAGGCAGGAGTTCTGGCACGGAGGTTAAACTATGTACTGCTGAGGACAAGGGTCGCAGCAAAATGCATTTTAGCCACCTAAAAATCAAAACAAAATCAGATTAAGTGTCAGGTATATTTAGAATATTTTCACTGTGTAACCTTGCTGTCAGATTCTCCCTTCTGATGGGAACTTACGTCATTATATCATCTACACTCTCTTCAAAACCACAAGACTTTGTTTGACAAAAGCTAATTTTACCTCAATGAACACAGAAGTGTTAGAGCATAGGTAACAGCTTCAGTTCCCCTTCAGACAGCAAGGTAAAGCGCTGAAACTGTTCTTAATATAGCGTACACTTAAGCCACCTAAATAAAATCAATATCAGATTAAATACATTTTGCTGCTGCCCCCGTCCACAGCAGTACATTGCTTAGCCGGCCTGCTGTTGGCTTAAACTAGAGGCATACTGACCGCCATCTACTGTACGTAAAATCCTCATTATGGACTTTAAACAATTTGCACTATCCCTTTAAAAGCACTAGACAGCACCGAAGTTATTTTGTTACCAAACATAAAGCAGTAACCACTGTATTTTTTTAAATTCCAGGTAAATAATGTAGATTTTGCAAACATAATCCGAGAGGAGGCGGTGCTGTTCCTCCTTGACCTTCCTAAGGGTGAAGAGGTCACAATTCTGGCCCAGAAGAAGAAAGATGGTAAGTGAAGTGAGTAAGGAGAGGAGGCGAGAGTTTGACTCCTGCTGGTCACATTGACCTGATGTTTCTGACTCGCTCTCTCCTGTTCAGTGTACCGGCGGATCGTGGAGTCGGATGTTGGTGACTCCTTCTACATTCGGACACACTTTGAGTACGAGAAGGAGTCTCCGTACGGGTTAAGCTTTAACAAGGGCGAGGTGTTTCGTGTGGTGGACACCCTCTACAACGGGAAGCTGGGCTCCTGGCTGGCTATTCGCATCGGCAAGAACCACCAGGAGGTGGAGAGGGGCATCATCCCCAACAAGAACAGGTGACCGCAGCATCCTGACACACATACTGTTAGTTATCTCAAAGACTGAGATGCTTGATTAATGTTTGGTTCAGCAGAAGACAGTCAGTATTCATACAGAATTTATTATGATTATCATTGCCATGTAGCGTCCTGAGGTATTGGCAGTGTTGAGGTTAGCTGAGCCAAATTTATGACACGTCCATTAGCTTGTGTTACATTAGGAACGGTCTCTTGTCTTTCTGCCATTTGTCAACAGAGCGGAGCAGCTGTCCAGCGTGCAATACACGCTCCCCAAAACAGCAGGGGGCGACAGGGCCGACTTCTGGAGGTTCCGTGGTCTTCGCAGCTCAAAGAGGAACCTGAGGAAGAGCAGAGAGGACCTCTCCTCTCAGCCAGTCCAGACGAAGTTCCCGGCTTATGAAAGAGTCGTACTGAGAGAGGGTGAGGAATCCGACCGCGTCTGATTTATCAGTGTGAGACTAAAGCTGCATTCTGAGACTGTTAATATGTATTTTATTTGTTTGTGCAGCTGGTTTCCTGAGACCTGTGGTGATATTTGGGCCGATCGCTGATGTTGCTCGAGAAAAACTCGCCAGAGAAGAGCCGGATCTTTTTGAACTTGCAAGTAGGTTTGCATACCTCACTTCAAAGGCCCTATTTAAAAGGTCTAAAGTGCGCGGTGCAGGTGCATGTAGGATGGATCTAACTCCACTTTTGCTAGTTAAATGGTACATAAGCTGGGTGCAAAGTATAGCGCAAGCAGCAAAGGGGTTGAATTTTCTGTCTTAATTGGTAATGTGTGTTTTTTGGGCATAACATGACACCTGGGCATTTCTCTCAATTTATGTTATAATGTGATTCTGGAGAAAGTTTGTTGATTGTTCAGTCTCATTCCCAAGTCGTCAAATATTGAGTCTTTTGGTTATAACCAAAGTATTTGGCCATATTGTGAAAATGCAATGGTTTGAAACCTTTGCAATAACAGTTGCGCTGCGTTGTGTGCTGCTTTGTGTCAGGTGTGAGATAGTGCCTGAACTTACAAAAAATGTGACAGAACTCAAAAGGTTTTTTTTCATAAATCCCTCTAACTTGTTTCCAGAGAGTGAACCAAGAGATGCAGGAACAGACCAGCGAAGTTCAGGAATCATTCGTCTTCACACCATCAAGCAGATCATCGACAGAGTGAGTGCACCTCCTTCTATCAAATAAACAGTTTTATTTTTTAGATTATTCCATCACATATATATATTTCTCTCCCTGCCTTAATCTCTTGAAGGACAAACATGCTGTCCTGGACATCACTCCGAACGCTGTGGACAGGCTGAACTATGCTCAGTGGTACCCAATCGTAGTCTTCCTGAACCCCGATAATAAACAGGGTGTGAAGAACATGAGGACCAGACTGTGTCCAGAGTCCAGGAAGAGCGCCAGGAAGCTCTATGAGAGAGCCATCAAACTGAGGAAGAATAATCACCACCTGTTCACCAGTGAGTGTGCAGAAAGTGTATATAGTCTCTTCTTGCATGTTTAATTCTTAATGAAGTGATTGTGACTAAAAATGCTTCTCCTTTAGCCACCATCAACTTGAACAATATGAACGATGGCTGGTACGGAGCTCTGAAAGAAACAATCCAGCAGCAGCAGAACCAGTTGGTGTGGGTGTCGGAGGGGAAGGTGAGAGACGGTTTTCTCATTCCATTTCGCTGAACAATATTTTTTTGGATTCCTGTTAGTCTGACTGAGCGACACATGAGCTGATAATTTCTCCGCTCTGCTCAGGCGGACGGCACCACAGAGGATGACTTGGACATCCACGACGACCGTCTGTCCTACCTGTCTGCGCCAGGTAGCGAATACTCCATGTACAGCACGGACAGCCGCCACACTTCTGACTACGAGGACACAGACACGGAGGGCGGAGCGTACACGGACCAGGAGCTGGACGAAACTTTGAACGACGAGGTGGGTCTGCCCACGGAGCCCGCCATCACCCGCTCTTCCGAGCCCGTGCGAGAAGACCCGCCTGTGATTCAGGACACCCCCGGGTACCCTGGATACCAGCACCCTGTGCAGCCCGACCCAGCCAGTCGCATAGACCCCGCTGGGTTCAAGATGGCCGCTCCACAACAGGTAAAGTTCATATCCAGCTCTGCAGGCAGACCCCTGCAGGCTGCACCCGTCAGAGATGGATGTTTGGCTAAAAGTACTGCAGAGCTGATAGCTCCTTTGTGTTCAGTGTTGTGTCCTGACCTTTGTTAAGATTAAATGCCCTTTGCTAAGTAATAAACATGTTTTAGAAGCTACTGGTATGTTATCTATTCTAACCACATTCTCTGGCTGCTGTAAAACTGATTCAGTGTAAGGAAGAAGATCATGGTGTTGGGGTGAGCTGTACTTTGTGTGCCCTTGGCAGGCTGTGTTATAAATGTCTCTTAACAATACTTCACAGCAAGATGAGGCTGCTCTGCCCATGCCCTCGTTGCCTCCGCCGGTGGTAGCGCCCCCTGCTGTTGAGCAGCCTGTACAGCTTGAGGGTTTGCACCTAGAGGAGCCGCCTGCTGCAGCCGCAGCTCCTCAGGCTGACTCACTTAGCAGCCCCAGCCCTGCCCCTGAGCTTATTCAGCCCCCACCACCACCACATGAACCCCACCCGTCTGGACCGCCTGGTCCAGAACCAAAGGTACCCGCTGTTTCACCAGCCACTCGGACCGGGCCTGGGCCCCAGCCTGCTGTTTTAACTGCCTGTCTTCTCGCACATGCTTTCCACTCGCTCTCTGCATGACATGCCCACACTGTGTGACTCACTGAGCCCACTGTGTGCCTCTGGCTCCCAGAGAAAATGTGCGACAGACTAGTCCACATGCACCACAGTGGGCTGGGAGACCAGAAGGACTGGTACATCTGAGTCTTTGACCAGGGTGAAGACATCCACAACCAGCCCTAACTGTTGCCTCTTACTTCCTTTGCATGGCTCCTAATGTTTTTTGGGTTCCTTTCAGCTTTAACTCTCTTCTGTAGATGAACGATAGTAGCACTTACAGTGGCATCGTAATGGTAGATGTGTCGTCTGTCGTAGTGCCAGTAGTTTGACGTTGCATTAGATGCAAACTGAATGTTGGTTGCATGATGAAAGCTAACCTGCAGACAGTACTCTTGGTAATGATTTCCATCAAGCAATTCTCCCTATGGAAAAAGCAACTTCCATCAGCACACTGCATTGTGTCTTCTGTTCAGTAGTTTTGTCCCGAGTAGATGCCAACAAACAAACCCTCTTCCATAGGAAGTACTGTAACTAGATTTGCTGTCTACAGGCTACACATCATATGTTTGAAATGAGGCCTTTCAGAAATGTGCAAATTGCTTGTTAGTTCACTATTTATAAATGTGTTAATGTGTAAAACCAGTTGTGTCCATAAGAATTATTATCATTCTTGAGAGGCATCTTGTCAAACAGGCATTCAGAACTGTTTTAAATAACGGACAAAGGTTTGCTTGTGTAATTGCACTTTGAATTGATGTTTGTTTAATTAAATTATTATAAGAATTTATTTTCTAATGATTTGGTTACATTAAATACATGTTCAGTTCCTCAAGGTTTCAGTTCATATTCCAGTTTTGAATTTAATCATGAAATTATTCTTAATCTGGTGTTGGGAAAGCATTTTTCCTCGACTGCTTTCTGTCCTCCAACATGGTTAAAGCTCAAAATGACGACGATGTTCTGGATGTATTCATTGAGTGTCGTTTCTTCACAGATGTACAAGAAAGATCTGTACAATATGGAGGACCCTGTGCGAATCAACCATGGCCTGAAGCAGTCTTTGAGCTACAGTCACCAGCCGCCGTACCAGGACAAACAGCCATACCGCGAATACGACCACCCGCCTTACGGATACGATGGAGGCGGCTACACAGAACCAAAGCCTCACAACACTGACTCTCACCTGCACTACGACAACCGTGTGCCTCATTACAACGAACAGTGGCCCCCCTACGACCAGCAGACCTCATCCTCCCAGCCCGCAGGGTACCAGCCGGGCCACCAGCAACCCATGGGCTACAACCCCCGGTCCCCTTACGACGACGGGCCGGGCAGGGACTACAGCCCCCCTCAGCCGCGCTACGACGAGGCTCCACCCGTGGGCTACGACGGCAGGCGACGCCACAGTAAACCGGGGCCCATTCGTTATGATGAGCCCCCGCCCCCGCCCCCCACCGGCTACGATGCCCGCTCCCCTTATGAGGCAGAACCTCACGGCTTCCCGATTAATTCACCTCGATCGCCGGAGCCCCCAAAGCAGTATTACAGTGACTCTGGTCTGAGGCCCACCTACATGCCCGGGCCTCCAAACCGGGGCTTTAAGCAAGGGATGCACGACCCGATGATGAACTCTGAACCCACAATCCCCCCTCCTAAACCAGAGACCCTGCCCTCCCCAGGTGAGCCGGCCATCACTCCGGGCTCCAAACCCCTCCCCCCTCCGCCACGGGAAGACCTGGAGGACGACCCCGCCATGAAACCACAGTCGGTGCTCAACAGAGTCAAGATGTTTGAGAATAAGCGGTCTGTTTCTATGGACAGGGCCAAAGAAGGAGGAGAATCCGCACTCAGGGTGAGTTCACAGCTGTTCAGCAGCCCAGTGGGTCAAACACATGCTACATGTGGGACTGTGTTTGGGTGGGAGACACAATAATGATAATAAAAACTCACAACTGGACATCCTAAAGTCTAAAGTAACTCTATCACACATTGCCAACAAAGACTGTAGTTAGATTATTTCCAGATGGAAAATTGCAGCCAAGGAAAACCCTCAAAGAGGGAAAAATATAAATAAGTAAAATATTAACCGTTTGAAGGCCATGTCTCCAAATTATGTGACAAAGTAACCAAATCTAAGCTTAAAATAATCTTCCTGCAACAAAATCACTTTATTCTTCATGTCTCATTTAAAAAATAAATCATTTGCAAAAACCAGAACCCTGTAAAAATCCTTTAAATTCTGTGTGAATGACTCAGATGAGACAAACAATATATATATACAGCAAGTGGAACCCCTTGATTTTTTTTCCAATTTTGGTACAACTTGTGGCCACTTGGAAAATGTTTTATATACAGATACCCATTTTTTGTGAAATAAATTATCAAAAAAGTAATTTAGACTTTTTTTCCTTTTTAGTGATTTATGCCATTTTAGCTGTGTAATGCT
>CAFUXE010000507.1:311728-326297 GCA_903364295.1 Serranus cabrilla
TCTGACTCCATTTTCATCACCTCTGTTTTCCATATTCCGCCCTCACTTCTTCCTCATGCACGAGCTGTTTGGAGATTTGAGTTGTTTTCTGGTTTTCATGCTAAATATGAACCAAGGAGCCTCATTTATTCCCCAGTTATCATAAAAAGCAGTCAGTTTAATGCAGAACAAAGACAAGAAATCTAATTGTCAAACTGGAAAACTTTGGAAAACATCAATTAAAACAACATCAAATCCATGATGAGTGTAAATATTTACAAAGTGTTCCAACTTTTTTGGAATCACGTCTGTAGATTTGATTCACCTGACAGAAAATGTATCACATATTTGTATAAATAATGAATAAATAATTAATTGGCTCTTTCGGACAAAATGCCAAACATTTCATCAGCTCCAGCTCCTCAGTTTTCACTTCTTTTCTTTGTTTTATATGACACCAAACTAAATGTTTTTTCCTGTTTTTGATTATTGATCTGACAAAGTGATATTCAAAGTGCCTTTTTAAGTACCAAACAGTTAATTGAGACAGTAATCAGCAGGATGGAAATAATCATTAGTTGTAGCATTAAATACCTTTTACCTATTTTTTTATTGTTTATCATGATAATCAAATATTTTGCCTGGCAACAAAATGTTAAAAAGCATTCTGTTCATTTGAGATTTGAAAAACAATTCTCCGTCTAAATGGATTGAAAGAAGCTTTTTCTTCAGTTCTGCATGACGTATAATGACCATGTCACTTTCTGTTTGTGTGATTAGTGAATCATCAATTAATGAATGAAGCTCACAGTTACTCACCAGATTAGCTGGAATCCAGTTACATAAAAAAAGGTCATTTCAGAGTTTAATCAGCCTCTGAAAGTAGAACGGAAACTATTTTGTGCCAATTTATACTTTATGTAATCATTTGTAAATTGGTGTTAGAGCTTTGTTTGATGTGACAATCAGGTAACTGATGTTATTACTAAGAGCTCCTACATTACATGGTTGCTGAACCCCTGATGGACAGTTTATAAAGGTTTTTAAAAAGGTTTAAAATCTATATTGCAGATATAATGCCTTTTCTTTTCCACACATTCTTCTTCTTTGTCAAAATCTGGTGTAAGATGCATAAAACTGTGTGTATGATGCACTTATGCCTGATTCTGACATGCACAGGCCTCACTTCCACACCCACAGTTCACCATAAATATACTATTACTACTATTTATATAATATATAATATCTGTATGCATAACGGTAGCTGTGACAATGAGAAAAACAAAGAAAGTGCAGCCCTCCATCAGAGCAGCTGTTATTATGCACAGTCAGCAGCATCCGTGCCACTAATTCATCACTCAGTTCTGCAGTAAATTCTCAGTCATCATCGTTAATAATCGCTGAAGGAAGATCAATAATTCATTCATAGCGCTCATGTTCAAACAGACTTTACAAAGTGCTTAGCTGAAACGATCATTAACAGGGAGATGCAATGTAAATTTTACAAAATGCTGAAATTCGTCCTTCAAAAATAATTCAAAATAATCCTATGTAACCTGAAACTAAGTTTACACATATAAGGACAATAATATAGGCAAAAAATAATGAATTAATACAAATAAAATAAGATAATAATAAGATAGAGAAAAATAATAGGGGGGAAAGTGATAATAAAAAAGAGGTGTCTAGGGTTCTTCTATTCGAGGGAACCATTGTTGATGAAACTTTATTTAATTATCAGCTGTAATCTTGCTGTAATTTTTTTCCACGTTAAAGACATTTCAGTCCGTCCCTCTGCTGGTTTATGTCGGGTGGTTTTCTATGTAACTGGATTCCAGCTCATTTGGAGGAACATAAATTCATGTATGAAGTAACTGAGTTAACATTCATTAAATTTAAATGATCCATTAACTAATTACATAAATTCATGCTGAGCAACAGGAATTAATTTCCTGCTTTAATGTTTTTACGTCGCTTCCACTCACCATCAGCCGTTCCTTTTATTCTTTCAGAATGTTATTATTTGTTTTTAACATTTTATGTGTTTTATTTCTGCATTTTAAAGAGGAAGGGAGGAGCTACAGCAGCTCACATCTTGTCTCTGTTTTTTCCTGCAGGTGATCCCAAAACCTGGCAGAACAAATCTCTCCCCGGAGACCCAAACTACCTGGTGGGTGCAAACTGCGTGTCTGTGCTCATTGACCACTTCTGAAGAGGGCGACAGCTGGCCTGTTACTGAATGTGATGAACAGGGGGACGTCCGTCGGCCCTCTGCGCTCCCTCCACCGGAGCGGGGTGCACGATGCTCCATGAAGTACGAACCTGATACTCTCACGTTGTTTACTGTGCCCAAAAATTTAAAAAAAGAAAAAAACTTCACACACACACACAAGGAGAGTCGGAGGAGTCCAGCATCCCCAACGCTGTACTCTCGTTCTTTTCTTTCTTTCTTTCTTTCTTTTTGTTCGGTGCTTTCAAGGCTTGCAAAAAATGAAGATTAAAACAAGTTATTTAAACAAAGGAACTGAAGTTGGAATGCATGACCAGTGCCACAGACTGAATAATCACGTTTTGACATTTTTAGCTAATTTTGTAAAAGGTCAGAGCGGTGCAAGAAAAAGGAGAATTTTGGAAACTTGTTTAATATTGCAACGGGATTTTTTGCGTACTGTAAAAAAAAAAAAGACAAAAAATTTAAAATGTTTAAAAAAAAAAAATACACACTCACAAACAGCAAAGTTGGTATATGCAAAACTTTTGTTTGTGAGTTCTGTGGTCATGCGTTTCACTCATGAAGGATCTCTGAGGACTTGAGAAATGCTGAGCCTGACTCACGAAGGAAAAAAATAATGAAGAAAAAGACGGTTAAGTATTAGTATCAGACGCCCGTGTGTTCCGACGGGGCTCTCTCTGTTTAAAACTGATGTTTTGTAGCAATGTTTTACCGTAGATAAATATACTGACTTGATTTTACAAACTCCTGCTGTCTAGAGATCTATGCATGTGCTATGACTCAGGTCCAGAAGCCTGCTACTACTAAGTTCAACACATGAAAATCCCATCGTACACTGCAAGCAGTGATGCCTTATCTGCATATTAACTTTTCAGTGAAACTTTAAAAACATCGGATCCTTCAGTTATAGCGATCACTACGGAAAGAAAAAGTTGTCTCTGCATTTTTCTCATAAACAGTGAACTTGGATTTAGCACACGAGAATAATTGAGGCTGATGAAAAGGTATGCTTTCTTTTACTGCTATGCATATGAAGTCTGAGGAAATACAAAAAGCTAGAAGATGTTTAAATTGTGGCTGTACATATTGCTAGTATATGGCCTTGGTTCTCTGTAAATGAACTTTTGTACATCTTTGTTATTTTGTATAAAAGAGAAAACGTTTGTTTAAAAAAGAGAAAGCGGTTACATTGGTTATGTTTGTATTCTGGTTATACCCCTGAGCCTTGGAACTGACATAAGCAGTAATAAGTCTGACTTTTCTACCAACATATACACACACTACTTAAGGCATTTTTAACAGTCAGAAAACTTTTTATTCTTATTTACAAAATAGAGAAGTGCTTGGTTTAAATGATTTTAAAAGATGTACTTGAGGGGGTCTGCTGTGAAGAGTGGTCCCTTCCTTTATTTGTGATACTGGATGCTGTATTGTGTGCCCTGAAATGTATTTTTGTACTAATAGACAATTTATTATGGCACATCAGTACTATTTTCTTTTGATATGATAACACTGCTTCAACCCGACACTAGTTTATTTTCCCGTGTGGCTGACATTATTTTTATTTATTTTGATTTTTCTTCGGTTCAACTTCTTTTATTTTTTCCTTTGCGACACATTTCTAAGTATACCACTGTATTAATAAATAAATTCATTTTTAAAGTAACTGCTGCTGGTCACGGTGTGTTGTGTTGATCTGAGCTTGCAGATGTTTTACTTGTCGACACACCCAAACTGTTTTCCTGCCAAACGATTCCTCGGTGGTTTGGGGAGTTTGGCGACTGTATTGACAGTATTCGAGTTTTCTGACATCCACGGCTGCTCACTAATATATTCCACATGAAAACTCTGTGACCCCAAAGGTCAGGTGGATTATTCTGCTTACGCTAATGTAATCCAGCGCTGACAGTCCTTATTTGAAGAATCTCAGATTGGTTTTCTCAGCACAATGGAATTTAATGTTCCTTAAAGGGATGGTTCAGATTGCTTACAGTAGACAGGCTCCCAATTTAGAGGGAGGAGGGGCTAAATGTATTTTAGCCATCTAAGAAATCATATTAATTGTACTCTATTTTTAGCATATTTAAACCACTTATCTTGCAGTCAGAACGCCCTTTTTATTGGGGATTTAAAGCCGTTATCCAAGCCACCAGACTCCTCTGACAAAAACAGTAATTTTACCTCACAGAACACAGGAGTTGCTGGTCCACCGCTGCCTCAATCTGTTAATTAGTTTGTGTTACTGTGCGACTTAATGAATCCAAACTATAAAACTTTAAAACACCAAAGTCACAAAATAACACAAACTAACCGATCGAGGCGGCAATAACACCAGCAACTCCTGTTTTCAGCAAGGTACAATTACTGTTTTTGTCAAAGGAGTCTGGTGGCTTTGAAGAGAGGGAAAATTGATATAATCGCTAAACTTAGACAGGGATATCTGGTGGCTGGATAAAGTGGTGAAAATATAAAAAATATAGCAGATATTTAAAGTGTTTTTTCAGGTGCTTAAATAAGTTTTGCTGCCTCCCCCGTCCACAGCAGTACATTGTTTTTTTTCTGTTCTGGTACTTCTGCTTCTTTAAGGACCTTAAACAACCCCACTTCAAAAAAACTGAACTGTCACTTTTTCCAAATAAATTCCCTGCTTTTGTTTGAACCTGTACTAAGATCATATTCTCGGCTTTGTGATACTGTTTAACTGTATTGTGTTATACCTAAAATAATAGAAAAGTACCACTATTGTACTGGACAAGTTGGCTTTTAACCCTGCTGTCATAATCAAAACATTCAAGTGAAGTAATGGTGAGAAAAACAATTGTTGGAGCACTGGGGTAATTTCTCGGCTTTGTGAAACCAGCTGATTCCAACATTTTTCCAAAGTTTGTCACGTGACCGAGCTTGTGACAAAGTCTGAGTTTCAATTTATGTCAAAGGTTGTGTGGCTCAATCACTTCAGCGGAGTCAGAAAGCTGCAGAGACGGTGAAAAACCACAGAGAACTAATGTACAGTGTAGGAACAAAGACCAAAACACTCCCTCACTTGTTACATAATAAAGCTGCAGTCAAACAGTGTGTGATGTCAGAGTAAACACGCTGATCAAGCAAATGACTCGGTGCAAAGGTTCACTGATAAACCTGCACATATATGTACATATATGTGACATAAGGAGGTCTGAAAATCCAACGTTTAGGAGCCTCTGTGTGTGAAATGAACATTTTAAATGCTACAGCTGACCTGGTCACTCACAAACTTAAGAGTCAGGGGGGAAAAGACAACCAGAGTTTAATTATTAAAAGTACAACAGTGGCAGTAAGACATACCTGTATATCACATACTGTCAAACACATTTACAAAAACTGTAGAGATGCACGGTAGTTGTGTTAATTAAAAAAAAACAAAAAGTAGTCCTAAAACACGGTGTGACTCAGTGTGTCCCTGAGATTAGTAAACTGTTTATGCAACCGGCCGTCTGGTTCAACAATGACTACTTCACAGTTTGTGTGTTAGAGCTTTATTTCCCTGCACGTGATCGCTCTGTGGATGTCCTCCGTCATGGGAACGTACGTCTTTTTCTCAGAATCTAAGAAGTATAAAGGATCTTGGATGTGAGCTGGGTTGAATCCCTCCTCCACCAACTTCACTTTCTTCATCTTGAATGTGCCCGTCAACTCCAGGCGCGGCTACAACACACAGGAGGAATTTTAAAAACACTTTTATAACAGACACTGATCCTAATGAGCGATCCTGCATGTTTTAGATGTTTCCCTCTTCCAACACACCTGATTCAAATGATCAGGATCGTTATCAGGCTTCTGCAGAGCTCGATGATGAGCTGATTTGAATCAGGTGTGTTGGAAGAATCTCACAAAATCAGATCCAAACTGAGCAAGAGAGTTCAGCAACGTGCAAACAAGGTACAGTCGAAGCTTCAGTAGATTATGTTCGGCCTGCAACAAAGCTGCAGGTGCATGAAAAAAAATGTTTTGTTACCTGAATCCTGATGAATCGAGGTCTTGCGTATGCTGGGAGGTAGTTGACGACCTGCTTGTAGGTGTCTGAACAGTCGAAATCTTCTCCTTCTCTCAGAGTGACGGCTGCCATGCCGATCCGACCCTCGTGACCTTTTAATTCAATTCGATTAAAACACTTAAAAATACAGAAATACCCTGTATGTAAATGTGCCTTTACAGTTCCATCAGTGTTTTTACCTTCAACTTTAACACCATAGACATTTGCCTGCAAAATGCAGTGAGCCATCGTGAGTGTGTCTGCAACCTCCGATGTGGCAACGTTTTCTCCTTTCCATCTGTAACAAGAAACAAAAAGAACACTTGTGAGACATGTTTTCCTGCTTAATGTCCTGTCTTGCACCAAATTTAGACAAAAAGCTGAAAAGATATCTTTATGTGTGTGGAAATAACAGATTTCATGATGCATAAATGAGAGTCGAGCAAAGTCAGACATTTGTATGATTTAGGGAATATCCTCACTAAGCCCTTTAAATCGGATATTTAAGGTGCTCAAACACCTGAACAAAAGGAAAACCTCCTACTTGCCTGAAAGTGTCACCAACTCGATCCTGAAAGTACACAAAGTTCATGTGATCGAACCGAAGCAAATCTCCGGTGTTGAAGTACAGGTCGCCTTTTTTCAACACGTCGCGGAGCCTTTTCTTCTCGGTCTGTGTCTGGTTGCCGGCGTACCCAACAAACGGAGATCTCTGAGTAACTCGTCCCACCAAAAGGCCCGTCTCACCTGACAAGAAGATGCATAACAATGATGATTTAAGGTCAAATTTACAGTAAAAAAAATCTGATTTGAGCAGCTGGAAGTGTTTTTGCATGATAAAAAGACAATCAATTAATGAATAGCCTGAAGATAATAAGAGACGTACTTCTGCTCTCGTGTCAAAGACAAAATAGGTGAAAAAACACTACTATTATTGTTTCACCTGTGACTGTGACTCACCTTTGGCTGCCTCGATGCAAAGACCCTCAGAGTTTCTGACCGGCTCCTCCTTCTCAATGTCAAACTTGATCAAAGTGTACGGGAAGAAAAACTACATAGAAGAAAGAAAAAGTTTGTTAAAAGGTGTAAAGTTTGTTAAAAAAAAACGTGGTGAATGTGAACGTGCTGCAGCTAAATGTGGGGACCTGAAGCCGTTACCAAACCACCAGACTCCATTGACAAAAACAGTAATTTTACCTTGTAAAACACAGTCGTTGCTGGTTTTTTGCTTTGATTGGTTTGTTTGTTATTGTGTGACTTTGAATTTGGACAATCCCTTTAAAATACCAAAGTCACACAACAACAAAAAACTAAGAGATGAAGGCAGCTGTGGACCAGCAACTCCTGTTTTCTGTGAGGTTAAATTACTGTTTTTATCAATGGAGTCATAGGTATCTTTGAGGAGTTCATAGATGGATATAACAGCTTCAGTTCCCCATTAGACAACAGGGTGAAGCAGTGAAAATATTATGAATAAAATCTCAAATTAATCCATCTAATAAATGTCTCAATATTTTGCTCAAAAGCAAACATGTTAACCTCGTGGTGGCACTGGAGGAAAAGTCAGCGGATCATGAGCCATAATGAGGCTTAATAAGGCTTAGGTTCGACATCTGAGCTGTAAAATAACTGCACTGAATACATTTTCCCAGATCTAATGGTTAAAGTTGTTCCCAAGTGGAATTCTTTTGTAAGTTTTATCTTGGAGCTTATTGGAGGTTGTGTCTTTATTATCTGCTCAAGCTTTTTTAACTTTCTGTACACAGATATGGTTATTAAAATGGTCCAAAATCAGGTGAAATTGCACACTTCAGTCTTCTACAAACCTCGGAATACGCTGAGTATTGAACATCTTTTATAAGGATTCACCCTTTGGAAAATGCAATGATACTTCGTCTGGTAGTTCTGGTTGTTTTTCTTACCCTGTGGACTAAGTTGACCCGCCCCACTGCACCTATCTTGGACGTGTAGTTGATGAAGCCGATGTTTCCCTCTGTGGCGGCGTACAGCTCTCTGACTTTAATGTCCCCGAAGCGGTTCAGAAACTCCGACCAAATGTCTGTTCGGACTCCGTTTCCGATGGCGACCCTCACCTTGTGGTTCTTCTCGTTATCTTTCTGCAGAAAAGTGACTCAAAATGAACACATGCAACTCTTCACATCCTCCATCAGAACAAACCTTCCTTCATAAACTGGATTATTTTTTTTACCTTGGGTGTGTTGCAGAGGTAGCGCATTGTTTCCCCGATGTACTGCATCACTGTCACATTATACTTCCTGCAGTCGTCCCAGAACTGAGAGGCGGAGAACTTTCTCTTCAGAACAATGGTAATACCTGCAATTAATCACACGCACAGCCTTTATCTCAGTGTAAACGTAAACAGCACATTCTGAAGCACTGAACCAGGTGTGTGAGTGTGACCTCTCTCGATGGCTCCGACCATCCCGATGAGGAAGCCGGCGCTGTGGTACAGCGGCAGGTTGATGTAGAAGATGTCGTCCGATGTGATCCCACAGACCGCCTGGATGAAGGAGGCGGCCCAAACCCTCTCATGGGTGACGACGGCCGCTTTAGGCAAACCTTCCAAGGACAAAGACAAATAAATTGGTTTTTTTTACAGTGGCACGTACACGCCACGTGCACGCACAAACTCACACATCCAACACGTCTTTTCTTGCTTTTAAATCGTTAAATTTAGATTTCATTACCTCAAATCAACATCTTTCAACATCAAATTACAGAAATTATACAGGTCATTTTTCATTATTTTCTGGCATTTTGCTGACCTAACGATCAATCGATTAATGGAGAAAATAGCAGATTTATCACCGTATAATAATCAGTACATTATGCTAAGGTTTTGTTCCCTCCAGAGTCTTTCCTCAAATGCAAAGAAATCCTCTGCAACACACCTGCGTAAAAAAATACTAAATGTGCAATGTCTAATCTGCTCGTATTATCCCAGTATCACAAATCTCACATTAACTTCACAGAACAATGAGCATCTGAAGCAGAGTTTCATCTTCCACTGATGAGTTTGAGAAGAATCTGCTGCCCATCTTCACTGGTGTTCATGCAGAAGGTAAAATATTACAAACAGCAGCACGCAGAATAATTTTACAGCATCTAAAACTGAATCAACACATCTGCAACAACACCTGAACATGATGATGTATTGCAGGACTGGATTAGATGCATACCCGTGGTGCCCGACGTGTAGATGTACAGTGCAGTGCTCCTGATGTTCACGTTGGCTCGGAGGTCCCGGGACAGCGGCTCATCGGAGGCCTGGGAGATCTTGTCAGACAGAGTGTTGATGCCCTGGACGCTGCAGCTCTCTGACAGCAGGTACACGCTGATGCCCTGCTCTCTGAGCGTGGGTAAAACCTCCTCCACGGCGCTCTGCAGCTCTGCAAACACACACACAGGCCATTCAACTTCTACACAATGTGTCACAGCGTCGTGTTGCGCAATGCAGCACATGTAGGCTCATGTTACCTCACATCCCACCGGGACGCGAGCACATGGCGCAGGAAAGGCAGCCTGAATGTGAGTGTTTCTCTGGGGGGGAAACTCGAGCACCAAAAATGGGAGAGCAAGTTTTCAGAGAGCCTCGAATGAACTGAGGACTGAATGTTCAGCACACTGACTGCAGCCATGAGAGCTTTTGACTAAAAAATATGTTAGATACTGACTCATAAAATAATTTGTGGGGTCTATGTGCTTAGAAATATTCTTTAAAATCAAGGAGAATTAAAACAAATGTGTTGTAACTTGTTATTTGGGACAAAATGATCCTGTGGAGCTTAGGACTGAGTGATAAATATCATTAGGACAGTATGTCGATCATATATATTTTCAAAGTGTCAAACAACAAGCAGCTAACCTGCATTTAGGTAATATTTGGACAAAGCTTAATGGGACCAAGTTCTTACTCTAATTTAAAATAGATTTTACTATGTGATTATGTCTCTCAGACTACTTATTTATTGAATTATTAGAAAACATGCTCAATTGTGATATATATCCTTATGGAGATATGAAATTAACCATATCAGGAGAGACGATTTCAGCCGTATTCCCCAGCCTTATTATTTTTTATACAATCATACTGTGATAAAACATTTATATCAAGACATAAGTTAAATGTTAGTTCTCTAAAACACTAAATGACACCTAACTGAACCGAAGCTGAATGAATGTAAAAACAATGTGCAGAGCATCAAAATTAACTAATAACTAGATCATATTTTCCAACATCTCATGGTTAAAGTTGTTCCCCAGCAGACTTCTTTAGCAGTATTTATCTTGGGGCTGATTGGAGGTTGTTTATTTATTATTTGTTCTAGCTTTTCCAACTTTTTATACAAAGATATGGTTGTTACACCGGTCCAAACTCCTTCTGTTTTGCTTGATAACAGTATGCATGTGTTTCAGTTTTCATCCTGTCATCCTGTGTTTTGATGATGATAGATGATCATCAGCATCCTTTAATCAGTGATGAAAGGTGTTAAAAACCTCCACAAACCCACAATTACAAGCAATATGTGGCCTGATTCAATTAAATCTGTTCAATCTCTTCTATTAATTGTCATTTATTTCATTATAGTTTAAGCTCACATTGTGTCGACATGATAAAGAGGCCTAATATCTGCGGTGATCACATCACAGGCAGCACAGAGAGCTGAAGATTAGTGTGTTATCAAAAGATGCACAGAGATTTTTTAATCATGTGCTTTGTATGCAAAGTGAATGACTAAAACAATCACAACCTGCAGTGGCTGTCGCAGAAATGTGACCAAAATCAGTCTGAATATTGTGTTTTCTTATAAAAAAAAAGTAGGTGCCAAAGGAGGAAGTATTGAGATTTTTAGGAAAAGTAGCAATCAACAATTAGAAAACATCTATAACAGGCATCATTAATTTAAAATCCTATTTCAGCAAAAGAACAGAAGTATTACTGTGACTCATATATAATTACATCTATGTTTAAGCAGCATTTTACCGTTGCAGCTCATAGAGACGGAGCTGGTTTTAATGACCAAATTACAAATAATTTCCTGCTGGTAGTTGTATTTTTTAGTTTGGGGACATTCTGTATTTTTTGTGCCATGTTTTGTTGACTTTTCTCGCTGAGCCTTGAGCAGTTATTGACATGAAACCATGCGAGAGGTTTTGTGTCTCTGTCAACAGCTCAGACATGTGAAACGTGACGAGGATCCCAAACTGCACGCTGCTTCTTTGCAAGAGGTCAAAAGCCAAACGTGTTTGTTAATCGCCGGTTTAATGTTTAGCTAGCCGAGGTGTTGCATGTGCTCATCTGAAGCTTCGCCTGTGGAATAAATCTAATAAGCGCATAATTTCTCTCTGAAATGTAGAATAAAACTTCAAATACTCAAGTGAAGTGACATTAAAATATAACACAAGTAGACTGTTGCACAGAAGTGTGCACTGGAGTCACAATTTTGACATTAAGACTCCACAAAATGCAAAAGGACCTGTAACTTGACACACTAATGAACTCCCTTAGACTTGATCCTTTGACCTGAAAATACTTTAAACCTTCCCCCTGAGCCATGCTGCATGCCACTATTAAACTGTCATGTCAGCATTACTTTTTCATGATTTTATGATTATTTCAGCAAACTTCTCTTTATAATTAAACACAACTTGTACAAACAAATCTTTTTAAAAAAATTAAATGTGTTAATTGAAGACTCACCTGCTTACAGGTACCTTTTAAGACATTTTAATACATTTATTTTACCTCTTTTTAAAACTATTTAACCCTGCACTGTGACTTTTACTTTATTTTTTATATATAATTTATTATATTTAAGTTTAATTCTGTTTTAGCTGCTTTTTTAATGTGCTTTATATATGAATTATTATATTATATTATCAATAATACCAATATTAGAAATAGACTTGCCTTGCCTCATTACTCTGTGGCAGAAAAAATGCATTATAATAAGTGAAAAGTGCATTATGAACCTCAAAGTTTGCAAGTTGCAAAAACTGGAAACACTTAAAGGCACCATGAGACCTCATCACAGCTGCACCGCTTTGCATGTTTAGAGACGAATGGTGGAAGAATCCAGAAGCTCTGTGACACATGCAGTCACATCCCCGAGGCTCACCTGGGGAGGCGATGATCACTTTGGCCCCGCAGCAGGAGAAACAGTGCAGCAGAGACTTGGACCTGATGTTGAAGTTGAGCAGAGCAGCCGGACAGCCGAGCTTCGCCAAACCGAGCCAGGTCCAAATGAAACTGGGCTCGTTGGCCAGAAACAAGGCGACCGCGTCCCCCTCCCTGAGCCCGGCTGCAGCCTGCAGGGCTCGGGCCACCCTGCTGCTCTGCTTGTCCACTTCTCCATAAGTATATTCACGTCCTTCAAAGTGCACGAAGACCTTATTGGGATGCCTCCGTGCTGCATCCAAGAAGCAGTCCAGCACGCTGTAAAAAGGCTTGATTTTCTTGTACTTTGTGAGCCTGACGCCGAGTTTAATGCTCCTCAGGATGTAGATGAAGTCCTCCCCGAAGTGAGGGAAAAATGTCCTGAGGAAGGAGAAGGACAGGATAGCCAGTCCGGCTAAAGCCGTGAACCAGATGTACATTTTGCAGGGCTATGCGGGAGACATCTGTAGCCGAGAGGCAGAGGAGGTGGATGTTATGCAGCTCCGTGAAATTTGTGACAAAGTTCACCCACTCAACCCGGGGCGGTGCTCAGATTTGGCCCTCTGACCCCTCCTTCATTCCGGAATGTTTTCAAGTTGCCAAATCGGGTGTTTCCACATCCAATGGGAGCTGATTTTACTCTAACGTGTGTCCATATTTATCATATCCTCATGTTGCATTACTTTCCCTCCCATGCTGCACAATCAGAATCGCTTGAACTGTCAGAAATGCGGTGAAATAATGAGACTAACATGAAGACAGAAGCTCCTTTCACACACTGCGACACCTACAGGCTATAACCGCGAACTGCAGTTTATTTTCTAATTGTTTTTTTTAAAAGGGATATACAATTCAAGCAGCTGGAAGCAAAGAAGACTAGAGTGCACTAATGTTTATTATCATTCTCCGAAATAAATCGCTAATTTGGAGGCCTTATCATATTCAAAAACTCACCAAAATTTGCACATGCATCAGTTTCACCTATTTTAATATTCTCAAAAATGGGCGTGACAAAATGGCTAAAAAACTGGCTAAAAAACTAAAATCCTGGCATTTGCTCCTGGTGTTTTAACCACTATTGGAAGAAGGAAATAATGCAGATGAAGCAGCTTTTAATGAATTAATGAATTGCCTTTATTGTCACTAGTCACAAGTACAACTGCTTAAAATGATCACAGAAAAAACACAAAAACACGGATTTATTTTTTTAATTCTTTGATATTTTCAGCCGAATGGTATGTAGTTTTTAAAAAAATATATATTATTTTAGTTAAAGTGACCGTGTGGTGAAGCTCATTTATACTGATGTTAAGAGTCCAAATGAACCATGTGATGAGGAAAAGTAATGATGAGGTGAAATATTTAAAGGTGTCCCAGCCCTGCACGGCCCAGCAAAAACACAGTGCTATATAAAAGTATGAATTATTGTCCCATTAATCGTTATATGAATCCCATTTAACACTTTGAAACTGATTTAATTTGTCTCTCTCGTAGGTCCATGAGTCCAAGGTGGCCAGTGAGGAGGCCTGGAGCCGGAGAAGATCAACGGTTTCGGGAGACGACTTCTGGAACTGATCCATCAGTGTGGTGTGAAACACTGGAGCCTGAACCACGACGAGGCTTTTAATTACTGTGTTTTCTAACTGATCTATAAAGGAGCAGCTTAGTAAATGCTGTTACACACTCATCTGACCTCTAACACTGCCGCTCTTACTCCTCTGTGGTCAGCTCACTTTTCTTTTTTTAATAACTGGTCGGTAGAAACTTTGAGCAATCCTTCATCAACTGAACGAAAACCAGAGACGAAACTTTCCTCCAATGGAAAGTTTAAATAGTTGAACATTGAACAAAACATGCAGCTCTGTTTATATGTATGAGGCAGCATTTACTCTGATTGAATGTTATTTGTTTGGTTAATGGGGGATTTCAGGTAACAGGTTAGACACATTGTTATAAAAGAAGGTGAAGTATGTTGTAGGATCTGTGCAGACCTGCTGCCGAACGTGATCAGTCCACTGTGTCCGCTAATGAAACTCTCTTTTCAAGCCTTATTTAAAAAAATATAGATATTTGTGTTTTAAAGCTGAACTCACGCTCTCAAAGCTGCTTTATCGAGGCTGAAAGAAAAGCTGGAAGACTGATTATTTAAGTTTTATTGTTTGGAAGG
>CAFUXE010000508.1:0-29488 GCA_903364295.1 Serranus cabrilla
GACATTTTAAGCATTTTTAGGCATTTTAAGGAATTTTAAAGTTTGATCACTCTCACAAAAAAATGTCCCAATTTCAGTGTGTTGATACATATTAGAGCCTAATCTATCCAGAAATGACATAAAAACACCATGTTAAAAATGGCCAAATTTTTGAATGCTTTACAATGCTTAAAATGGTCTTATTATACTCCGTTGACACATTTAGTTGTTTGGTTTGTCCAAAAATGACAGAAATAAACCATATTATGAGATGTCAAAAATGTGACAAAAAAGTCATAATATAGCATGTAGATTTTTGTCAAAAATTGCTAAATTTTAAAATGCTTTAAAATGCTTAAAATGGTCTTATACTCCGTTGATACATTTAGTAGTTTAGTTTGTCCAAAAATGACAGATTTCACTATGTGGCACGGACTTGAATCATTCTTTTATGTGTAACGTGACATCAGACTTGACTTTAACATTGCTTAGAATAATAAAGTGTGCACTAGATACCCTTTAGAAGGTGTGTCCAAATTTTGACTGGTACTGATTATAGTGTATATTAAACATAGAATTCAGTTAAACAGATTGGCCTTATTGTGAAGATATCCAATCCAGTTAGTGAGTCAACATCAGCCAGATTTCCGATATCAGTATCAGCATCAGTCATAATTACAACACAGATTACTACACAGGCCGAGTGGGCGCAAGCCCAGAGGCCCAGAAGCTGCAAGACATCAACAAAGAGATTCAAAACAATAACAAAAACATTCAAAATTACTATAAATACAAACCAAATAACCACAAAAACACATAAAATCACCACAAAACAACTACAAGACACAAAACCACAGAGAGATGATACAAAGAGATAACAAAAACAACAAAAAGAGGCTAAATATAAATCTGTATTTCTTGCTCTTACATAGTAGAGTTGATGGGCCTTTTGCATTGATTGATAATCCATTGTGATGGTCCATTGTTTGCCAGCCCCTACGCCCCTGCTAGGATTTTTCTTGAGTGCGGAGCGAGCTTTGACTGGGTTCACATAATAAGTTCCAAAAGAACATAACAAACTAGCAAATGTTGCTTACTTAAAAGAGATGTCATTTGTTTCAAGCTCCAATTGTCATCCTTATTTGCACTGCATGCCGCAAACACTTGTTCAATAACAGACTAACACATGTATGCACCTAAAATGTGTAAATCATCATTTTTTCCACTACGACTACAATCTAGTTGGTGTTATTAATACAAATGTTCCATCTCCAGTCACCAGAACATTGAGAGTTCAGCAAAAAATATCACTTTTCTGATATTAAACTTCACTCTGACATCTCGATACTTGGCTGTTATCTTGTCTAGATAATTCTTTCACAGCTCTAACTATTATTAGAGGGAGTTGCCTGTGCATTCATGTGTTTTATATTCTGTCAACACAATATTAAAATCCTGTCAGAACTGATGTCATGTTACAGCGGCGCTTTAGTTCCTTTTTGGGAATTACATGAAATTGTGAACTTTTGCAAAACCACACGCCACTTCTCTGAACAAAGCCAGACATGTGGGAGATCCCTGCAGCAGTCGCAGCTAACAATAGAGATACATAATGACATTTTAATTTTGTGCTGCTAACAAACCCACTGCTTCCCTTCCCCTCGTTTTTGTGTGAACTATCAAAGCCTCAAACTCGCGGCTTTCAGAATTAAACAGAGGGTGTCAAAGAGGAAAAGCCGAGAGTGGCGTTGCTTTCTGGCACCACTGCGACAAGAGCCACCTTTGGATTGTTTTCAGACTGATACTCAAGAAGACTCATGTCAGCATTTAATTACGGTGGAATGGTAGCACTACATTTGTGCCTCGGTGCATCGCTCTGTGAATGAGGCAGGCAGCAGATTAGATTATTCTGACACTGTTCTGACATTCTGAAGTAATTAACAGGATTCTGTCTTTAAAGGGTCGCTTCACCCAAACCTCTGAGCCATGCAGATAGTTCTGGTTTTATCTGCAGAGGTTTGGAGATATCACTCTCTGGGTTTTCACTACAATGGGGGTGAAATTGAATCAGATGGATTTTTTTTTTTAAAGCTCTGAGTAGCTCAAACAAAATCCCATTCACCTCAATCCTGGTAGCAGCCGTTTCAGAATTGGATATCTCAAAACCTTAACATAACAAACTATATATATATATTGGTGCTGTGCTAATTGCTAATAGTTTACTACACTACACATAGTTTACACACTTTTGTTTTTAGATCCCAGCACGCTTGTACATTTAGAGAGATATGCCATGGATCCACTCACAGTTAGCCTGTACTGTCTGTGTGTGTCCATGTTTTTATTGTGTCTCTTATCTGTAGCACTCTCTTGCTTTGGTGTGACTGATGTGCTCTACCCTGACATCACTTGTCAATCAAACAGCTATTGGCCAGTATTGTGACCTCCACAGCATGTCCTTGGACTGTCTATTGTTGAAGTATGGCTTTCTGTTAAATGGTGCTCTGTGCAGTTATGGGGCCAAAAAAGGAAACACCTCCTGTGTGCCAGAGGCTTTTTCACATACAAACACTTTGTGTAGTTCAATACTAGATTAATTACTGGTTGTTCACCTAACAAGGGCTTACTTACATGGTATTACAAAAAATCATTGAAGGTATATTCACTTTTTCTAATTTTACATTAATGTAGTTTAAACCTACCTGAGCTATTGATATAAAGATAAATAGATATATAGATGGATAGATGCTCCATGGTCGGCGTGCCATAAATGTGTGAAAATATACTGCACACATACTCGCAATCCCTCATTACATTTATTTCCACCTTTGATGTGGTAGCCCAACAGCTGTTGTTTTTCTTGCGTCTTCCTGTCCACCACTCATCTGTCATGGTGGTGAGAATTCACACATGTATGCAGACGTGCTCCTGAACACGCAGTCACACACTCTACATGTATCCGCACACCTTCCCTGCATTATTTTCTCTGACATGAATCAAAACATGCCAATATGCATCTCAGCAGGGGTCAGTAGGTTACATAAAGGCAAAAAAACAAAGAAAAATCTTCAATTGACCTGCTATTGTATCACCACTCCCCCCTTTTCATCCTGAACGCTCCCTCCTCCCCCTCCCTGTTGTTTCAACGTATATCCATCTATCTTTTGATTTCCCTTTCCTTTTTTCCTTAAAAGTGACAATGGTCCTCATTTGTCATCGCATCATTGACACCACTGTAAATCTAAGCTCTGAGAAGATTGGGAAAAACTTGTCTCAGCTGATTTATGAAACCCCTCTAACTATTGATACAACTGCAAAATCCAATGTGAAAGGTAGCCTGGTGACATTTGTCAGAGCCATGCAGTGGATACAGTTTGCATGCGGTGTCCCGGTGAAAGAGAAATAGGCCATCTTTGTTGTTTGTGAGGCTAGGGCTGAGCCTTTCCTTTGAAATAGTTTAGTTAATTCACCAAAGGCTATTCTATTCAAAGGGGATGTGTGCTGTGACAGGAACATACTACCTCGGAATACAAATGTATAACACCGGAGGTTGGCATTTCTTGCATAAGGACAACACGACTGGGGGTTTAGCTGATAGTTAGCATCATATCTTGCCTGCATTCAGATTTAATGTAAGGTGGACTCTTACTGTGCCAGCAAAATTCAAATGATACATTTTATGGATGCCTCCCCCTCACTCTTCTCCCTCTGACTTTTTCGAAATGAAAGGTAAAAATAACATAAGGAGATGTGTACCCACTTGCCTCCCTGAGTATTCAGCTATCATTGCTAATTCCAGAATATTGCAGCCACTTCAGCCCCGTCGCTGCTCCCATGCCACAAGTGGCTCTTATGGGCTTTTTCATGGAAATTCAAGGAGGGTTTTCTGGCTTTTCGGTATCACACAGGTGCAGAGACAAAGAGCAATTATTCCAACCTTTTCGCAAAGAGCCGCATTGAGACGTGGGTTGTGGAAACAGGCTGTGTAATTTTCTGCCCTCCCAAATAAAGAATGCATATAAAACCATCAAAAGCTCGACGCCCTGTGAGGACACAAGTGTAGGTTCAGCCGATGCCTTATTTCCAGATACAATGATAGTATTCATTTACGGCAGCATAGTCAATGGAAAATATAGCGTAAAGCTATTGCTGGAATAAATTACTCTTGATTTGTGCATTTATTTCCCATTGCAGATATGAGACATGGAAAGCACATTCCAGGGTCACATTTAATCACACAGTTGTCAGTATCCACTTCTCAGACCTTTTTTTGTCTTTAGTTTGAGCTTTAAGCGCCAAAACAACATGAACCATAAAAAATCACAGCTTCTGCTGTTGGCATAATGCATTTATTGATACACACATGTAAAATATATGCAAGCATAGACTGTATATAAATAATGGATGTAGTCAACCATTTTTTTGTGGATTGCCAGTTTGAAGCTTCGAGTTTGCCGTTGTCGCCATCTTGCTTTACTTCCATCACCATCTTTGTCTTTTGACCATATTTGGACTGGAGAGGCGAGAGGAGTGTATCTAAAAATAAACTGTTAAAGCTGTAACCTTTTACTGTAGGGTTGCCAGGTTGGTTAATTGTATGTAATTGGCCAGAAAGGAATATCAATATTGACAAAAATAAGAAAAATATCACTACTATGAGAACCAGGTGAAACCCACCCAAGATAACTTCTAACATAATTTATCTTTAAGCCACCAAATTACGTAAAAAAAATCACCAAATAAACATTTCTTGGGTTTCAAATTATCTGCAGCAGATTTTGTCATTTTCACACCATTAAAAACAGAACATATTACACACGTGTTGATGTGCAGTGGCATGCAGACAAAGACTGTAGACAGTAATTTTCATGACACTTTTCTGCAATAATGTATGATTTATGTGCAATATGGCATGTAGTCCTTAATAAATAACAAGCCACTTCTGGTAATTTATCAAGAAATGTATGTTCAGATATCTCCCTCTGACAGTAAAGAAGAGAGGGTTTTTTAGAATCTATTTTGAGAGAATAATGTTATTGTTTCTTTGCTATTTTTCGGTAGTAAGAGTGTGAAAGGGGGAGACATAGGGGAAGACATGCAGGAAAGGGCTCGGAGCCGGATTTGAACCCAGGCGGCCTGCTCTCAAGGACTTTTATCGTGTTTTTATTGCAGAAATTGAAGCAATTGGTCTTTATTTCTCAAATATTCTCCTTTCCCAGCCTTTGGCTCAGGACCTTAAGATGGGGTCGCCTTATATGCAATCACATAAAGTTGCTGAAAATTAAATGATCAATAATGAGTTAACTTAATGTTAAGTAAAAAACTTTTCTGTGATGCCTGCCAGGCCTGTAAGTAAGCAAAAGTCTGAGTGGCTGATTGACCCATTCAAAGTATCAAGGGTTAGTTCTAGAGATTTTGTCATACCAGTATGATAAAGTCATTGATAAGTGTAAGAAAAAAGGTTCCAGCAAGTTAGGAAAAGGCCTCCGCTACAATACAAAGAGGACATTTATGTAGCATATTGTATAAAATATTGAGTAATGTATACCAATGCACAAACCTTAGACAGTTGGCCCATATGTAGGTGGGAACGAACTTCAATCCAAAAGTCTGTTAACTAGTTTGTGCAAACTGTGTAAAAACTGGAACAAAACAAGGCCTCCAAACAAAACTTCCTCCACAGCTGTGCTGTTTACTGTTTCTGCATTAGAAAAAAGACTTGTCTCTCCCTTGACTTGTTGTAGGCTGGCAGATAGAGAATTGAAAAAAAATGACAGTGACACTTGTAGCTGTGCACCATTGTACCAGCTGAATAACTAATCTGCATCTGCCTGCTGATTTCAACAACGCTATATTCCAGACACCCCCAAATAAGGCTGGGGTGGTGCTGGGTTGGGGGATGTCTTGCCTTGCAATCAGTCCCCAGCAGCACATGGAGAGCTGCTGTAATTAAGGAACAGTGTCCCCCATGAATCGCATCCGTGAAGCAGGACTTTAATTCCCCACTAATTGAGGCCAACACAGGGAGGGGCGGAGGGAGAGACGAGGTATTTGAGGCTCCTGCCGGGTGGACCGACCACTGAGTTAGATGATTAGCTGAGGTGTAGCAAAGGTAACTAGGAAACTGAACCTCGCCAGCACAGCGAGACACACCTGCCCACCTCTCCCTGCCTCCCTACACACACCCCACAGCTCTCCCAAGGAAACCCGACCCCGAATGAACTTTCCCATTTTAGCTCCACTTTATCGGCAGCTGTTTTCTCTGCTGGTGGGAGGCGAGGAGGGGAGAGGAAGGAAGAGGAAGAGGAGCAGGCAGTTTGATTGATTTGCTTCATTTGGATTCGTCTCGATTGCAGTTGTGATTGCTGTCGACAGAGGTTTAGACAACTCCAGAGAAGAAAAGAGAGGTGGGGATATATTTAGAAAATGCGCAAAGGAATCATTTGTAAAATGGGATTTAATTATTGTGTTGATACTAAAGTTGATATATAAAGCTCATTTCCAGGTTCACACTAGGATTATGAGTTTCTACTAGAGCATGTTTACATACTTCAATAAAAACACTTTATTTGTCTCATACTGCTCGTGGCTGCTTCACCACTGTTAACTTCTATCTGAGACACTCCGTGCATCAATGCCTGTCTCTTCACTCTTCACTCACGTTCCAGCAGGAATGTCCTTAAAAATTGGTTGGTGTTAGTACTAAGGCTTCTAATAAGACTACGTCTAAACCTAGTATATGCTTATATGAGATATGGCTAATGGTGTTTGGTCAATGTGATTTTGCGGGCACAGTGTTACAGGAATAGTTAATGGTAGTGTCTATGATATTAGTATTTTTAATGCTATATGTGTTTGAACTTTAAACCGGACGCTAACTGATTTATCAAGGCTCCAGGTCTGTCTGTGAGCGTCTCACAGACAGACCTGGAGACCTGAAACATGATAAATCAGTTTACCTATGAATGAGTAGTTCTTTGCATGTTTATGTTTTTGGGTCCTATTAAAGTCATTTGCAACTAGTTGGTTGGTATATCATGGTATTTTAATTCAACTAGAGTTTTCTTGTGACTTACCTGAGCAGACTTATAAACTTATAAAATAAATAAAATAATTTACTATCATATATAAACATGGTTTATGCTAACAATTAAGATTGATCAGCAGGATAAAACATACATTGTATGGGGGGATGTTAACAACAATGGCAGACTAGAATAGCTGCAGGTTTCCCTAAAATTAGCATGTAGCAACATGTAGCAGTGAAAGGACTGTAACAAAGTAAAGCCTCCAGGACATTCCTCAGAGATTTCAGTCCATATTGACATGATAGCATCACACAGTTGCTGCAGATTTGTTGTTCTCCTCCTTCCCAAAGCTCCTCTACTGGATTGGTGACTGGGTAGGCTGTTGGGAGTACAGTGAACTAATTGTCTTGTTCAAGAAACACGTTTTGTTTTCATTTGTGCTTTGTGACATGGCGCATTATCCTGCTGGAGGTAGCCATCAGAAGATGCTTGAATGTTGTTTACACTGAATTCTGACTCCACCCTCTGAGTGTCGCAGCAGCAATCGAGACACCTTAAACCATTTTCGTGAGCCGTTGCAAATTGTAGCCTCAGTTTCCTGCTTCCTGTTCTTCTGCTGCTGTAGCCCATCTGCCTCAAGGTAGGATGTGTTGTGCGTTCAGTGATGGTCTCCTGCATACCTTGGTTGTAACGAGTGGTTGATGTTGCCTTTCTATCATCTTGAACCAATCTGGCCATTCTTCTCAGACCTCTGGCATCAACAAGGCATTTTGGCTCACTGGATATTTTCTTTTTTGGACTTTTCTCTGTAAACCCTGGAGATGGTTGTAAGTGAAAATCCCAGTAGATCCGCAGTATGTGACATTGTCAGACCAGCCCATCTGGAACCAACAACCATGCCACATTCAAAGTAACTTAAATCACCTTTCTTCCTCATTCTGATGTTTGCTTTGAACTTCCGCAGGTCGTCTTCACCACGTCTACAGGCCTAAATGCATTGAGTTGCTGCCATGTGATTGGCTGATTAGATATTTGCATTAACAAGCAGTTAACGGGCGTAGGTAATAAATTGGCTGGTGCGTGTGTGTGCATGTGTGTGTGAAAGAAACTAAGGAAAATCCTAATAGGTCCGCTTAAAGATTTGCATGGACATGTGTCAGAGAGCTGTTTTTAGTTTTATGCTTTTCATATTTTTACCATTTAAGTTCATGGTAAACAAACTAAAAGTAAGGTGAGGAAAGCCGTCAAATCCGCTGACTCCGGCTTCAGGTGACAGTTGTTTTGTATCTGTAATGGTGCCGTTCACCGTCTTGGCTGCATGCGATGCCTCCTTCACTTTCATGTGTGTACTTCACCAGAGGCACTGGGTAAAAAGCACTGAGGAAGTGGCTGTAAGGCACATTGTCACCGAAATCTGTCAGACTCCTCTCTCTCACTCTGTCTCTGTCTGTCTCTCTCTCTCTCTGTCTGTATATATATAAAAATCTTTCCATTTCAGAGCAGCTTCTGACAGCCGCAGACGCTTCAGCGGGCTGAGATCTACCTGCAATTGTCACTATTGTCTTAGGAAAAGTTGTGATTTATTCCTACGCAACTCCGCAGTGTGCGCACACATAAACCCGAGCATGTTGGCACACACAGCAAAAATCAGCTCATACACACACGTACACAGTTGACTGCAGTAAATTGCTTCTGCCCGTGCTGTTTGAGACGTCACAAAAAACAACCATCAATGCTTCTTTTGCTGATTTAAAGATGCAAGCTTTACTGTACACCAAACAGCGTACAGATGGAGTGCTTTGGCATCATTTATACCAATTTTCTGAAGTGTCCAGCAACCATTTTTGATTTTTTTTTTATTTGAAAAGCACACCCAATACTGAGTTATTCAAGCAATGCGAGGCCAAGGTAGGATGAAACAGAGAACCAGTTTGACTTTGTCTAAACTTGTCTCAGCTCATAGGATGACTTTGAGATTTTATCAAGTTATTCTGATCCATTAAACTGATCTGAGCGGAGAAAAGACCAGCTTTACACAACAGCGATGGAGAATTTGTCCTTTCAGAATGGTTCAGAACATCTTTCCATTGAGTTGAAATAGCAGCAACTAAAGCAAATCTCCCTCTGAAATGACTTCAGAGACATTTTGTTCAAGCATAGGGCCTTTCACTTTCAAAATGCAATCTGTTCAGTCTCATAAAGGCCTCAATTAGATGAAAGTCTTGTTGAAGGCAAGCCTGATGTGGAGGCTCTTCATCGGCTATGTGTGCCACTCAATACAACAGGACATACTATGGGAGGTCAAGTAATGGGGAGTGCGAGCCTGCGGTGGGAAGCACAGTCATTATATGTGAGGACGTCGGCTACTAGTATGTGTCTGAAAGTAATGTATCTGCTATAATGTGACCACTGCTGTGTCCTTGTTTGAAGCGCTAGCATGGCTTTGATTTATCGAGGTTTGTAACCTTGGCCAATTACCTACAAATGCACTCACTCGCTGCTTTTTACACAATAAAGGAGACCACTTCACCCCTCCTTCTTTTACACTTTTGTTGCTTGCCTTGCACAAAAAAAGAAGTAGTTAATTGGTAATAGTTCTGACCTTGTTTCTTTCCGTCTGATGATGTTTCCCCCTGATTATTTGTAATTCAGCTTTGCCCTCAACGTGCTGGGGAGCACTTCATTTACTTAGGAAATCACTGGTGGTCTAAGAAATCAAGCCTGGCTTGTTTTTCGCCTATTCATCTTTTTATCCGCAAGGGGCGAAAATGAAGGATCGCCTCAGAGATTCAGCTGGCAGTCCGGACCCAAAAAGTCTGAAAAATTGATAGGTTTGGAATTTACATATCTGTTGTGCAATTGTATTCCCTGTGGCCAGCGTGAGTGCGCAGTTCATCAATAAAATATGACTGTCTGAGACACAAATATTGAAATCACGCCTGTCAAAATGAAGTTTGGGAGTGTGCATGTAGTAGTGGTGTGATAGTGTTTAACTAGCCGACTAGAGGTCAGAGAAGTCAAAGCTTTTGTTTGGCGAGGGAAGGAAATCAAGGGAGATGTATTTGCATACATCTCAGGTGTTATGATTTATTTTGCTGTTGTTGTTCTTTCTTTATGTTGTTGTTTGTCATTTGCATTTAAAATGTGGTTTAAAATTTGCAGAAAGAGGGAGATAAAAGCATATCATTGTGGAATTATTGGGTAAGCATTGCCCTCTGGTGGGCAGGCGAAGAACTGATCATTGCTGTGTCTCGTTCTTACAGCAGCTCTGTCAGAGTGTGTGTGTGTGTGTGTGAGAGAGAGAGAAAGAGTGTGTGTGTGTGGCAGCTTCCAGCCAGTTCCATTGTTAAACACAGCAGGATATCATTTCAAAGGTAGCCTGTGAGCGCACTCATACGTGTGTATATATGTGTGTACATGTACTGTATATGGCTCTATTTGAATAAATTGATGTCAAGCAAAGCAATGTGTCTCCGGGGAGGAGGAGGAGGGACAAACATCAACTCCTCTGAGAAATGGATGAGCTCTCTGCTTTACATTGATTAATTCACATACATACCCAACAAACACAACAAGAGCAAATCTGAACAGGACAAAGACAAGAAGGGCAGACACAAGCACGGAGCATGGTCCTTTTGCAGCTACTTGGATGCTGTTTCTTCAAGGTCGAAGGGTTAACAGGCAGGTGGGCACTGCTGCAGCTGGTGCCTACAGGGCCCCAAGGATCCTAATCAATTCTTACATTTCAGGGGAAAATGATGAGAAACCGGCTGCTCAAAGGAAGATAGATGAGAGAGAGTTGCAGCAAACACACAGATCAATAATATTCATAGCCTCAAGGAGAAAATACGTTAAGTAAAAGCTTTTTACTCAATGGATCTGAGCGGCGATGCTCAATGAAGCAGCTGCTGTGTCCACCTTTATGCTCTAGAGAAAGAAAATGAGCTTGTATGAGCAAAAAGAAAGAAATCGTCCACTGTCAAGGTTCTGAAACATAACTATGTGCTGAGGGAGGATGAGAAAAAAGGCTCTGTAACACCGGTTAGAATATTTGTACATTCATGTGGTCGATAACGTCTAAAAAAATGAACAGGTAAGAGTGCTGCTCAAACCACCGAGGGGAATAGCGCTGCTTCTGCTGCAGTATGACAAACGGCAATGATGCAACATTCTTCGTGCAAATAATCAATGACAACAGATTCTTAATTAAAGCTATAAGCAGCAATGAACAGGCAGTTTGGATAATACCGGCATGGCACGGCAACTACAAAAGCTTCATAATTTAGCATTATATTGTCCCTTTGTGCAGTGCAAGCACGCACCTTAAAAATATGAAAGTAATTTGTGGGCACTAAAGCTGCAACCAAATGTACTATTTTCAGCATGGTTGCAAAGTTTTGTAAGTTTTTGCACTATCTACAGTCCTACAACTTGTTTGTAAAATGACAATTAATCCAAGATGGCTGACTTAGTGTCACACAACAGTAATGGTGCTCGAGAGCCTGCTGGTCAACGATTGTGCAAATTTTCAGATAATAACGGGATGATGAAAAACATGAGGATGATGAATTTCTACATAAATAAAAAGTTCCTTGCACTTTCATTGCCAGGAACCCTAATTAAAAAGTTAAATTAGCAGGGTCAAAAGGTCATTTATAAAAATGATTTCCTTCAGAATAGACAAACCCCAGAAGAAGAAGAGAAGGATTTTGCTCTAAAACTGAATTTGAAGGCTTGCATCAACACCAGCTGTGGCTGACTCCCAGATGACACCCACTGCAGACAGAAAACACGCAGCAGGTGGGGTTATAAAGTAATCTGGGTGCTCCAAAAGCCAAACACTACAAACTTTTCAGAGTTTACAAAAGCATAAGCAAGGATAATGAGATGAAAGGAGTGAGAAAAAGGTGATTTAGGTGTTGCGGGTTAGAGAAATAAAGGTGGAGGAGAGGTGCTGCAGAGGCGAGAAGAGCAGAGGCAGGTAGAGAATGTAAGACAATAACAGATGAAGATGAATGGAGGAGGAGACTAATGAGAGGCAGGCTGGGAGCGTGTGATGGGCAAGGATCGAGGCGAGGGTTCAGGAGAGCCGAGGAGGTTTAGTTAGGCGCGAGCGAGATATCCACGGGTCTTTACCCGACTCTTAAATCACCCAGCGTGACAGAGACACAAAGGCTTGGTTTGACGCAGAGCTGTCAGTCGTCTTTTGAGCTGTTAATCATGGAGATCTGCGAGGGGCAGATCTCTTAACGTCGGAGGAGACGCCTGGCAGCAACAAATGAGCCCCACACTGCGACTCCCACGCAACCGCACACCTCTAAAGCCCTGCCAATGCCGTGATCCACCTGCAATCACCCTGCAGCAAATACCAGGCTCTCCCCTGTGCAGGCAGCCACATTGTCTGTCTGTGTATGTGTGTGTGAGAGAGAGAGGGGTGTGAGAGAAAGCCAGGGGAAAAAATGGAGAAAGGGGTAAGAGTGTGTCTTATCTTTTTGTATGTGTGGGCACACGCTCAGTGAACTCTGCTTGATACAGAGGTACTGATGGTAGAGGTGGCGTTGAAATATGACAGCTCTCACTTGTTCTGAAGCCTGCCCTCAGAGTAAGCCCTGCAAGAAATAGAGAGATCAGTCTCACTTTCTCTCAGTCCACACACACACACACACACTAAGATGGAACTCTGTTAAGATGTGATTAGGCTGACTGTCAGTTGTGAGGGGTCCTATCAAGGTTCACTGCACGCCATGCGCACACAAACGGCCGTCTTAGCCGGGCTGCCTGACAGTCGGCTAGTAGAGGAATGTCGAAGCTGGAAATAACAGCCAGCCCTGACTTACAGCTGGACCGACAACGGCTGGTGCTTTGCCAAGTAGAAAAAAAAATGGACCTGGAGAGCATGTTGAAAACAGGAAAGAAATACCAGCATCGATCAGCCGGGGTAGGGAAGGTATTAAGAGAGACAGGCCTATTTTGGAGTTGACAGACCAGGGCATCTACTTTAGCTCAGCGTGCACATTGTGTACCCTCTTTCCAAAAAGGGTGAATTGGTACACTTATTTTGCTTTAGACAAGCTTTTCTTATTGAAGGAGCTTGTTACACTGATAATGAAAAAAAAAAAGTGATGAAATAGGAATTTTGAACAAAAGAAGAACACAAGAGCTGCTCTACGCAGGGTGTTCTCAGGCACAGACGTGGTTTAAGCAATATGCGAACATCAGCTCGCTAACACGCTCATACCGATATTAACATACTTATGTGTAGCAAGTATAATCCATATGCATTAGCATTTTAGCAGCATTTTTAATTAATAGTGATGTCCAAATGAAGCATCATGAATACCCAAACACTACCTTTCCAAGTATGTAGGAGACCCTACGGTGGCCTTTCTCTCTCTCATGTTTTTCAGTTTTGGGCTACTGTTGACACATGGCAGTGCAATATGGACTCAGTGGAAGAAGATATGAAGGGCTTATTCTAAGTTAATAAAAACATGATTCTCATTTCTAGATGATAATGAAAACATAGTTATGAAAACTATTATTTCTGTCAATATATCTCCCTAACTCCTACACACTGCTGACTTAAATTAGGAATGATCTTTCAAAAAGAATGAGTCTGAGCAAGCATTTGATACCAAGTTTTCAACACTAGATGATACAGACACATTTCTGGTTGGTACTAATAAAGTACTGCGGCTCATAACCCAGCCCAACACGTGGCTACAGATCCCAATTCAAGTGAGAATACCAATAAAAACACCCCTCAGTTTCAGTCTCTTTATTCCAGTCTTGGTCTCTTTATTTCTCTGCTGCAGTAATGCTTGGGGTTGATGTGGCTCCCTCTGCTAAGATAAACAAAATATGTCATTATGAACCAATATGGACGAGGGATATTGAGTCCCATCTGGAAGTGAAAGCAGGATGGAGAAATAGAAATTCTCACATCGGCTCAGCAGTAAAATTGCTGCCCCACTGAGAGGTAGACATCATAAGCTGGGCTGTAGGGACATACATATGTATTGTACGAACACACTTTCTCTCTATAACACACACACACACACACACACACACAATCCACGCAAACACAGCCATATGGGAAAGCATGCATAATGTGCATGCACACCCAAATTGAACAAGCATGCTCTCACCCACACATATCCAAGCACAGTTAATACACACCTTCACAGCCAGCGCGATGCTCAATGAACACGATGTATTTGTGTATGTTAGGTGAACTGACATATCTGTGTGTATGTATGTGCGTGGGCCCCAGCTTGTGGTGTCTGGCTCACAGCATGCCGGTAAACAGCATGCAGCCGAGACGATGTGGGGACTCCAGGCTCCATGATTCATGCAGACGGGTTGATTAAAGAGCAATCGCTGCCCCCGCAGTGCGAGAAAGGGTGGCATAATCACCGTAAGAAAACACAGTTTGGTAGCATAAATCTCTGCACGCTCCAAGTTATGAAAGTTTGGAGTGGAGCAAAAAGTTCACAAATGTCTGAAGTTGCCAAAGAGGCCAATGATAGTGCAAGCAGATTCCCACTGAGTGGCCAGATAAATAATGTCAGTGTGTAGCTAACTGAGCATAATAATCGCTGTTTTCATGGGGCGGCCAGAATGGTTTAGCATAAAAGAAAACACTGATGCCATACTTAAAAGCTGCTCTATCAATATTTTTATTACAGCAATGGATTAAATGAGCATGTGTTATGTGAAAGGGGTCTTTTATATGAATAAACCCACAGAGATCTCTCAGCAGACTCTGCAGTTCCTCTCAGCTCTATGGAGAATTTTAGCAACTTCAAGCACATTGGTTTGGTTTTATAACACACAACTTTAATGGTGTTATTCACTCTTACTTCTCTGATCAGCATTTTGAGTTTTTGCGGTCTGCTGTTTTCAGTGACAAGGCTCTGATAAACCAACTGTACACTATCAATCTTGCATCAAAAGACAAATGCCATGTTTTCAATGCATGCTACAACGCAACTCAACTCACTTTACCAGTACTTATCTCTATCTCTTTGTATCTCTTTTCTCACACCACTGGCAAAGTAGCTTTGGACTGGAGTGAGGAGGATCTTTTCAAAAGCATGGTGAGGTCAGAAATGCTGGTAGGAAAGTTTGCTGGTGTCGTGCCAGAACAAGAGCAGGGGGAGCGAGCAGCAGAACTGGGTTCAGCAGCCTCTGAGAGACCAAAGACGAGGTTGAGTGGGGAAGCTAAGAAGCTAAGAAAAGAAAAACACAGAGTGGCCTAGCAAGAGGCTGTCAGACAAGAGACTTGGACTGACTTTTAGTTGTCAGAGAGAGCTTTGTGACATAAAAAGCTCCAGACAAATGCAGAGATGATCTTCTTGCTGTTGGACTAGAAAGTAATATTAGCTGACTTGCTATGTCTGGCGTCATTGCACTTGCCTTATGTTTTGCTTTGTTAGCAATGCTATTGACTTGTTCTTTTAATATAACTAGTGTAATCATAACAAATGCATGTCATTCACCTACATCCTTCTCATCTAGACATGAGAGGTTTAGGTGTTTTTGTTGACCTCATTTGGACATGATGTACGAATGTATCTTAATGAACCATTAGTTGTGTAGTTGACGCCCCAAGATGGAACTCTTGATTTAAGAAAAAAAGCTCCAGGAATGGCCAGTGTGCTTTCAATCCTTTCCTTTCCTTTGATCAGTGGATACCATCTAGTGGGCTCAGAAAATAGAGAAAATTGATAATGAAGCTTAATTTGGCCATCACTAGTTGTAGATGGGTTGCTGGGACACTCGCTGGTGGATAATAAAGGTACAAAATAATATCTGGCTACAGTTGCCAGGTAATGTGAAAGAATTATTTCGTGTACGACATACAAAATGTTTATTGAACATTTGTTTGTAAGCACAAAAGTTCTTTGAAACTAATATAACTCAATTTCATTCTGATCTGGCATTTTATTTGGTATTTTCGAACCATCACTGTATAGCTGAACCAAAATGACTTTTTTTTAAGCATTTAACACACTTTCATCCTATAAATATAGGTTGAATATGAATAACTAGTAAAGCCTCATGAACCATTTTCTTTATTTTCGGAGCCCATTAGATTGCACTTCCGTTCCCTAACCAACAAAGGGTTAAAAGCATAAGTAAGTGCCAATCCTTCAGCCTTTCTTTCAAACCAAAAGTGCCATCTAATAAGGCCAGTGAAGATAATGGATAGTGGTTCATGAAGCTTCATTTGGACATCACTAGTTAACACCTGCTTTAGACTGAATATGCAGTAAGTTTTTCAGACATTATTATATTATATTATATTGTATTGTATCTAGATGTCCTTTGACCTGCAAACCACTTTTCAGTGCTTAATGCAGGCGACTGACATGGTACAAAATGATAATGGAGAAAAATCTAAAATTACCTCTTGATGTATTATTATGATCAATGTGCAAAGGACTCTGTAAGCCTTTTAATTCTAATTAAGCCTTTAAACCACTTTGCAATTCTGTGAGTCAGGCGCTGCTCAAGTGGTGGCTGATTAACACCAAACTGAATGTGACTGTGTCATCAGTCAGCTGAAGTCCACCAGCCAAATCTATGCCACATCAGAGCTGCATTTTGACCAGACTTCTGCAGAGAGCACACCTACACTGTTCTCACTTAACAAAGCAAAACCTCATACTATCTAGACTGCACCCACGCTCACCCTGTTATCACGCTCTCCTCTCCCTCTTAGCCCTCCTCTCCTCTCCTCTAGGCCCTGCAGACAGTGCAGCGTATTATTCCCCTCATTGTGGCTCTAATCGATAGAGAGACTGCAGAAAAGAAAAGAAAGACAGACAGATAGATAGATGATCAAGTTGTATTACCATAACCGTACAGGAGAGCGACCACTTACAACATGACTGGATAAAATGTTTTACGTACACAGATAGTTTTCATAGCGTGAATGGAATGCACAGGAAAAATGGGTTCCAGCTTGTTCCAAATGACTCAGCAGCAGTAAACATAACGAGCGGAGAGTGTGTGAAGGAGGAAGTGCAGAAGGCATCTGACCATTGATTACTGATGCCTCATATAAAATCTCATAATGTGGATCCAAGGGTGACTGGCACAATCCTATGGTATATCCAAACATAGAAATAACATGTCACAGATCCACTGTACACCTGACAAAATGTAAAATCATATATTACGAACCATAATAACTTAAATAAAGGCGTATGAAACCAGACGCCTTTAAAAATACAACATATAAGCAAGCTAAAAACGCTATTGTCCTTTCCTGTTCTCTTGATGGCTTGTAGCTTTAGAGGTTTCAGAGGAAAACACTCAACAAAAGGACAACATATATATTACATCAATAAGTCTTTAGATGCTCTGTAAATTGCATTGTCTTTCCAGTTCCAAGGAGGACATGATGACTTGACCACTGTGGCTGATGAACATCAGCAGCCCCACCGCCTTCCTTAACAAGAGGAGTCCTGGGTTTCTCTCTTTTACTTCTTTTTTCGAAATTCATTAGTCAAGTACTCCAGGAAGGAAACACACAAGTGTTGAGCACAGTTCTGCGTGTTGTGAGTGATGGCCCCCAAATGGCCTCTGTGGTGTTGTATTCCTCAGAGGCTTGAAGCCACAGACTCAGAGGTATCAGCTCTATTGCCTCTTGCTGGAGCAGGACTTGCAGCACTGCTGTCCATAAAACTTGTGGTTACAAACACCGTGCTGGGGAACCAAGTGACACCAGCTGAAATGGTCCACGCAGTGTTCATCTGCAGAGAAAACACAAAATAAGGCACATTTTTAGCAGTGGTTCAAACTAAGGCAGCATTGTATTTGTAGAAGTTGCTCAGTGTCGTCAACCTTACCATCGCAGTCAGTTTCTCCCAGTTCTAATTGCTCCAGTGCTAGTTGTTTATTCTTTTTTTTTTTTTTTGCTGTGAGTAGAATTATCTGATAAACTGGTGAAAAAAACAGAATACAGCAGTTTCTCTGACACTGTGCTGCAAGACAGCTGAGGGGCTGTTAGCTGAGCTGCTGCTAATGTCTGCTCAGCTTGTTTCTCTGTCAGCTTAAGATCCAGATGTTCACGAGGTTTTTAACAAAACAAATGGACTGGATGATTAAAACCAGTAAAACACTGAATAAAGCAGTTTCACATAATAAAAAAATGAGTGTTTCTGCGGAGGTGCTGCAGCTGAGCTGCTGTTACAGTTTTCTCAGCTTCTTTCTCTGATAACTTGCAGACATCTCATGACTGAGACCTTCATTCTGTTCTCCAAGTGATCAACATTTGGGGCTTAATTGTTTGCCCTAAATATAGTGAAAATAGCAAAGCACAGAGCTATATGCTATCCCAGCAGGCTAGCATGTTCATAACACCATTACTAACATGCTGATGCTTAGCAGGTATTATATTCACCATTCACACTATGTTAGTTTAGCCAGTTAGCGTGCTAACACATACAAATTAGCACCAAACACAAAGCAGCTGAGGATGGTGGTATGCTGTGAAAACAGACAGTTCACTGTTAAATTCATTTAGCCTGCTTGCCTTTGTAGTATAGGAAGCTTTCATCAAAAAGAGCAGAAAATCCAACCAAGAATAGGGAATGTAAACTCCACAAAACTAACTTCATGGTTATATGGAAACAAAAGTATATGAATTTGTCTTTTTCCCTCAGTGGAATTTACCTTTCAGTGTTGATCCAGCAGCTGTGACCCGGCCTGGGCGTTGTGCTGGAGCTGGGGGAGCAGCAGGGGGGCAGAAGTGTGTGTTGCACGCCCTGGAAGTGACAGGCCTCTGGTGGGGGAGGCAGCCAGCTGCAGGGCGACCTTGCCGGAGACACTGGATGGACCGAGTCTGGACTCCTCCGCCACAGGACACAGAGCACTGAGAGCGAGAGACAGCAGAGAGACAGAAACAAACAGAAGTGCAGCATGAGAATGAGAGGAAACTGGAAAATGCACAGGGATATAAATAGGAAGAGAAGATCAAAATGTTGAAACGCACGGAGGAAAAGGAATCGTCATGAAAAGCAGCGAAGAAGAGGGATGGAGGAAAAGTCTATGCAGAGACAAAGAACAGATGAAGAAAACAAACATCCCATCCAGCATGTACTTGCCCTCCAGCGAGCTGTCAGGAGATATCTTCTCTGGTGGAAACATACAAGGATCACAAGCTCGAGATCAAGCAGAATACGACACTGTGCTATAAGAGGTTGCCCTTAAGACTTTTTGCATAATAGATGATACAACACATAGCCTACACAACCTGCCCCGATACACTCCATATCACAGTGGAGCTTTTGGATTGCATCTGAGGCCCAATCCACACACAAGAACAAGAACTATTCAATGCCTGCAAACCACCACCACCTACACTGTACAGTCTGCCGCCTCTGAGGTTTTTGGGGAAACATTGGTATTAGAACACAAGAGCCTGTCACATATCTTGTATCGATTGATTGTTCTGGCCCAGAGTCTGTGTTGCCTTCCTGATGATGCCAGGGCCTCCCAGAGAGAGGGGCCTGGTAAACAGAAATCAATCAAAATCTCAAAATCTGACAAAGTTCTTTTTAGTAGAGTAGTTAGTTTAGGAGCAACCACTTACACAATGGGATGATTTTGCTCCTAGCTAACTTTTGAAGAACAGTGATGTTATTGACAGCAGAGCATCATATCCACTTCCCTCCACTTGCTGAACTCATTTTGGAGAATTGACTTCTACCCCACACCGCTTAGCTCCTGTTGCTTTGCCTGTGGAGCTCTCTGTTATTGCACGTGACCACTTCTGCACCAATCTCACAAACCATCTACTATCATCTAATACTACTCCAATACCAAAATATGGTCCTGTTGCCTATAGACTGTTGATTGAGATTACTGTATCCTTGATTAAATACAGCCATAGACAAAAGTAGACTAGAAAACCAAGAGGACGAACAGTCTGTGGTCTGAAGGCTCAAACAGCAACAATGAATATGCAGCTGAAGTTGCTACAATAAAAGTAGATTTCAAGAATATATATATCACCATCAAAACGGCATCACTTTAATCCCAATATGCCAGATACCAGTTTCAAATGTAGCAATGGAAAGGAAATTTATTGGACTCTGATGTGGACAAAAGTTTTTGGAAGGAGCTTCTTGACACCATTAGCCAGATTAACATAACTGAAAATATCTTGCTTTGCAAAGCTGTGAATCCCGGGTGACTATCCAAGTGACTTTCATCTCTAACAGAGTGACTGCATACTAATAGACTTGACTAATAGAGTAACAACTACAGGATAGAAAAATGGAAAGTATAGCAAATCATGTGGATAGATCCTTCACATGTTGATTTATACTTTCCATTTTTCTATCCTGTAGTTGTTACTCTATTAGTCAAGTCTATTAGTATGCAGTCACTCTGTTAGAGATAAAAGAAAAGTTTGCTGACATTTGCTCTTGTGCTTTGGGTTTTGGAAAGACTCGAACAAAAGATTGTCCATAGTAAATGCAGAGTATCTCTCTCATCGGAGCCCCATGGACATTACTTCTGCATGTGGAGAAATACAAAGCCATCCTCCCAGACACAGATAAATGAGCAGGTAACTGATGAGAGATCTAAGCGTCGTCATGGCTGTGACAAATTCGAGTTTGAGCCTCCAGTCATACGTTACATGTCCCAGGATTCAATTTTCTACCAAATATCCGTGTAGTGTACCTCATAACTGAGCTTCGTGTGGGAGAAAAGCTCCAAATTGGAAGACTGTCAGCTGGAACGCACTTGTAGCTCTAAAAGTCTCTCATGTAGACAGATTAGGATCAAAGCCTGAGCAAATGTACCTGTTGCCAGGGAGATGAGTACCAGCCTAAGACCACAGCACTGGAGCTGGTTCTGCCAGGGACGACCCGAGGGAGCTCCGGGCACGGACCTCGGTTGCAGCCCTGCTGGAGATCCACCAAAGGTTTGGGCATATTCCTGCACCTCCGTATGGGAAACTCCACAAACCTGCGAGGGAAAGAACAGGTTGTCGGCTCAAAAATGACTATTCCTGCAGAGCGTACAGTTTTAAAAGCATTTTGACTCTGAGGATAGTGCACAGATGACACAGTGGGGCCTTAAGTGTGTGTGCAGTTCTATTAAAGTGTCTTGGTGTGCAGTTGAAGGCACATACCCTCCCTGCGAATCCCTCTCCCCGCAGCGAAGCTCTCTTTTCTGGATGCCTGAACCACAAGACCTGGAGCACTGAAAAAGCAGGAGGGACAATTTTACAAAATGAACTCTGAGTGTGTGCGTGTAATGTGGCGGGTTCCCGTAGCACGAAGCACTACAAGGTCACTTATCGTTGTAGTCATAGAGCCAAAATACTAGGTGCTGGACTGAATATGTTTCAGTCATTCTATCTGAAGAGCTGACAGCATATATAAACGTGTTTGAGTGTGTGTAAGTGCCTGGCCCTTTTTCAAAATTCAAACCACCATTCTGGGAGCTACATAAGTATCTTCACTGTGTTTTACCTTGCTCGTCTTGTGCTGCAAACCTAACCCTTACACTGACCCTTTTCATTTCACATTCAGCAACATGAACTATTCAGCATGTAACCGAGTGCCCTCTCAAAATACAGTGCTTAATATAAATGAGAACAAAAAAGACTTTACAGCACCAAGGTAGGTAAGAGTTTTCGGCGCAAACACTAAAAGAATATGCTGTCTGAATTGATGATCAACGACCAACATGATGAGGCCTTCAAATACTTAAAAAACAAACAAAACATGGCATAACCTTTCTAGATTTAAAGATAATTATTTAAATAATATTGTTTGAAGGCCATTGATTAGCTTTGGAGAGAGCCAGCATACTTTGGGAATTGTAAGTAAATCCTTGATGAAGTTTATGGTCTGACACATCATTTGTTGGCATGGAAAGCTTCATAATCCCAGGAGTAAATGTCAAGATCACTGAGTAAAGTTGGTGATATAAAGTGTATATTTCAGCAGATTTACTGGTCTTTTCATTGGTATATTTTCTCGTTGGTACTCAGTAAAAGATATGATACACCTGTATTGATCCCTGGTGGGGAAACTGGGTTGGTGCAGCAGTTCAACAGATAACAGAGTTCCTGCATCTTTTTAAGAGCTAACTGAAGCATTTTTTTTAGGATTTTGGGGTTTGTAAATCAAAACTTTCGAGACTCGCAAAGCCTTTATCATCACATCTTAATTGCTAGAGTTTTCAGAATTTCTCTTCACCCACAGTTATCAAAGTACACTGTCACGTTGTGTATTTCAACAGCTGTTCACATGAACTTTGATTGTATGTTTTGATCATGATTAGTTAATGCATGCTGACCTCTGGAGTAAGCTTATTAAATATTTAAAATATTCAAAGCTTTCTTGTTTACATTAGTGGTCGTGTAGAATATTTTTTTAACAGAAGTTGGTGTTTCAAACATTTTTTTTCAAGAAGCATATTCAGAAATGTAACCTTGAAAGCATAAACGTCAAAATTAAGCATAATTTTAAGCTTTCAAGACTTAGTAACAGTCACAAAAAGTAACAAAAATAAATGATAACAGATGCATAAACAAAAATTAGAACAGAATAAAAAAATAAAATTAGAACAGAATAAAATATGACATTGCAAAGTGACAATGTGACAGTAGTGATTAATAGCAGCAGAGTCAACAAGTCTAGTGTGTACAACAGACTAATATATGATATGATTAACTAATGTTACTGAGTGTTTGTCTGTTTGACAGCATAGAATACAATGCAAAGTAAATGTAACATATCAACATAATGCATAAGTATGGTACATGATGGTACAGGTATGGGGAGGTAAATAACAATGTGTCCAGCAGAGAGACAATGGAGAGGGACAGGTGAGTGGAGCCGAGGCTGAGGAGGCTCTGTGTGTTATAGTCTGTTCACACTGCTGATAGCAGCAGGTACAAAGGAGCGCCTGAAGCGTTCACTTTCCAGCCTGGCTGGGATGACCCGGTGGCTGAATGAGCTGCCCATCTGCCACAGCTCGTCTTGGAGAGGGTGAGAAGGGTTGTCTAAGATAGCTTTGATTGTGCCCATCCTCCTCCTCCTCCTCTCCAGACTATCCAGTCCCAGCCCAACAACAGAGCAGGCCTTACTTAACAGCTTGTTGAGTCCGCTGGCCTCATCAGACATCATACCACACCATCTCCCCCAGCACAACACAGAACAGAACAAAGCCCTGGCTACTCCAGGCTGACAGAAGGGTGTTATATGTCAGGAAAGATATAAAGACCTCTCATGTTACAATGAGTGAGTTGTTGGAAATAGCAATCATGATCTCCCAGAGCTGAAGATGATACATAAACATACATAAAAAGAATCATCCCGTTTGAAAATGTTTGCTTAATATATGAATCAAGTGATCAATAGTTAAAATTCACTGCTTGTTTTGGTATTAGCTGTTATCAGTGTGACACTCTTCGACCTTGCAAGAGGTCGGACGTTTTTTTCCACAATTTATTCTGTGAGAAACGCATCTTAATTTCTTTTTATTATTCATTTTTTCCTCTATTCCTGGTCCAGTTAATCCATTTCCTGTATTTACCAGTTTGTCTTTCAATAGACTCAGTGTTGGGATGCGACACTGAGCAGAGCTGATAGTCTTTTTCCAGCCTGGATGAAGTCTTGCTGTTGGCATCCTGATCTATTGAGGCTGCTAGCTGTGAAACTTGCTTCCTCTGTTCTATGATGGAGTTCTCCCTGTGTGATTGTTAAATTTTTTTTTGAAAAATGAGAGCACTAGGAAGAAGCCTTTGTTTTCTTAATTCTCCATGACTGACATCAAAGCCTGATGTTTACTTCTGTTGTTTTATAAGGCTGCAAATCATAACTGTGCTGGAAGAGTTTCAGTGTGAGGTTATGTGTTGTCTACAAAATGGACCCACAAAGCAAGCAGCCTGCTATAACAGTGGACTTTATTCTCAAAAGTAAATTTCTGAACACATTCACCTCTAAGACTACTGCTCCCTCATGTCTCTTTTTTCCTACCTCTCCCCAGGGAGTAGGGATCCACTGCAGCCTTTCGTTCTTGGGGCAGCGCCGCAGGACGCAGGTCTCTTGGGCTTTGGGTTTGTGGTGCTGTCTGCACATGCTGTCGGGCACCACTACCGCTTTGGCCCCTGGATCAGTGCTGCGGCAAAACACGCTCCGCTTCCTCAGGCCACGGCCACAGGTTTTGGAGCACTGTGAGTGGACACAAAAGGAAATAAAAGTCACAAAAGTCAAAAACAGACACAGATGAGCGAGTTTGTACTCAGGAGAGTATTGATTCGATCGCCAAAAGTTTAATGACCATAAATTGCACATGCAAGCCCATAGACTGTAACTGAGCCTTGTACTTTCTTATTAATGCTTTAACCTTCAGCTTTCATCACATTTAACAGAGGTTAAATCCTTGGCACAGGCACTGTGGATGTATTTGTGATTCAACACATGGTGTACAAGCAAACAGAAGGTCACCGGTTTGATGACAGCCCATTATGGCCTAACATTAAATACAATAAACCAATAACTCGCCGATGAATGTGACCCCAACCCATCAAAGTATCCACAAACAGCAGTCGGTGCTGCTGTAAACTCCAGCTGAAATGCAGAGGTGGACAGAGCTGAACTGCTCCGCTGGGACTGACAACCACAGCCGTTTAATGTGACAACATCGCATCAATCTATTAGACAAAAGACGCACACACATCTGTGTGCGTTCATTTACATACACCACACTGCACTCACACATCCCAGTTGTGTTTTGTCACTGAAAGGTCCGATTGATCTTTATACGGTACACTGGCCTTGGTTCTGCCTGACCGCCAGCTGAACTCGGACGGGTGTGACAAAATAGTCCAGGCGCACCACGCGGGCGTCCGAAAGAATGATGGCTGAACGACAGCTGAATGTCTGGACTGTGCAGGTCACAGCAGCTAAACATCAGATCTGCTGCCAGGCTATTAATGTTATATAGAGAGAAAGGAGCAAATAAAAGCAGTCTAGTGTGTGATGCACTGTGGTCACAGAGGAACCAGCCAAAACCATGTCATACTTGGTTAATAGCCACAGGACTAAGTGGTCTAATCAAAAGTTGGCTTTGCAAAAAACAAATGAACACAACCCTGCAAGACAACATCTTAGAAGCTGTAATCACCAAAGACCTGATTGAAAACCAGATAAAGATCCCATATGATGACTTTTGAGTGATTGTGTTTCATGGGTGCATTCAGGGACAAGGGTCCTCTGAGGGGACTACTTCACTCTTTATCACTTCTTGGACAGCGTGTCCAACACAGCAATGCTGATTAGACCAATTAGGAGCCCAAACCAAGGCTTTAATTTCAGATAGTCAGAGGTATTCAGCTACTAAGAAAACTAGAAAGTAAGACGTAGATGCTCACAATGCATCTTCATTATCATGACGATAAGAAATGGCTCATATCAAAGAGGTATAGCTGCTGTCACACAGACTCATTTAAGCCACCAAATGGACCTCTCTGAAGCCACAACCTGCCGGCAGCTTTGAAGGGCATGTTGTCTTAAAAATAAAGAATATACTAATAACACCATTTTTCAGCCAGAACCTTTAAAAAACGAATCTTGTGTGATGAATGTGTCCACCACTAAAAGATAAGATAAGATATACTTTATTGTCCAATAGGGACATTTGTCTTGAGCTTCAAGCTGCTGCAAAAGTAACCAAATCTGAGCCTAAAATAGAGATATTTCATCTGAATCACTTTATCCTACATTTTAGATTGTGCCAAAAATAAACAGTTTGTACTGACCACGTTCTGTTGAATATGATGGACTTAGAAGAACTCAAAGGGAGGGTTTGAAAAGAAATCAACCAACAAGGTCAATGTGTGATGTATCAAAAGTTATAACATGCTAAAATCCCTGTGTGTGCTGTACTATGTATATGTCACTACATTGGACTGCATGAGGAGAGAGGCCTAGCATTTAAGGGGTACCTTAATTGGCTCTGAAAGCACATATTCTTTGTTGTGAAAATGTCAGACAATTTTAAGCACAATTTCTTTACAAGAAAAACGTTTGGTGCAGTAAATAGAACCTCATACTTGAAACATTGATAGTTTTGTTTGGTAACTACATGCAGGTAGAGTTCACTCTGATTCAACTGTTTAAGATTAAATTACCAAAGAAGGAGAAATGTCAAAGAGAATTCATGTATCACTCTGAGATTGCAATGTAAATAGAGTGTTTCAAAGCCCAGCAGTGATGTCTGAGGATAAAAGCTGTATGACTCTGACAAGTGGCTCATTTGTATCCAGACTAATGGCACACTATGACATTTTTTTGTTTTATTTTCAATGTTCTTTACATGTCCAACAGAGGGCAGCAGAGCGCTTGTTTTAGCAGAAACATCAGGCAGCATGCATAGGTGCAAGTGTGCTCAGTGTGTGTGTGTGTGTGTGTGTGCATCCCCTCCTTGCACAGATGTGTTTCTGTCATGCAGATGTGTAAACATGTAACTGTGTTTTAACCTGGGGTTGGCGATGACTTTTAGCCAACAAATTCATTTTGACTGAGGGCACCTGGAAACCCTGACAGCAACAACAAGGATTTTTACAACAAACAAAGATGTGGCAGAGGTAGAGTATCAGAACTGAAACATGTTTTCCTGTCTAACTTTCCTTCAGCACTTTTACTTTTCTATGAACCGCGAGTATAAGAGTAACTAGTGGCGGAAAAACAGACGTGTACTGTAAATAATAAAATGAATAATGGCTGAATTCCATTGAGTTGCTTCAGTTTCAGGGCTCTGGTGTTGTGCCTAGAGGCTCCCTGTCATGCTGTCATGGATGTGGGATACTTGAATAGAACAATCAGCCATTGTTAATGTTATTAGTAACACCTGTGCTTTTCCTAGTATGACAAGATCAAATATCTCCCGTGAAAAGGGCCAGTAGCAACTACAAAAATGATGTGTGTTTCATTTTTGTATATTGCAGCATAAAATAAAGATTTTTAGCATTTAGCATGATTTGTATAAGATTTATACAACGTCTGCTGCACTGTGTCAAGTAAGAATCAAACTTGTGTGCTTGTATCTAAATAGGAGTTTAGCCTGGAGGTGCTGTAACTTCAAAGACCAAACATAGTGCTGATAACTGTGTTCCTGTGTATTTACTTTAAATACTGTTAGCATGCAGCAAGATTGTCTTTGTAAGTGAGAAATTGTACCAAGTCTAAGGGTGTATAGCATGGATGTATGGATGGTACTGATATCCATCCAGACTTATTCTTAGTCTTAATCACTAACTCTTTGAATTAAACACATCCTTTTCTCTGGAGTTCATGGCAGAAGTGGATAACAAATGAACCATGTTGCAAATGTGCAGAACGGATTGGGCAGGGCATACAGATCAGGAAGTGACAGCTCACCAGGGACCATGAAGTTCTCTACCAAATTGTATACAAATCCATCTAAAGATAATGGATACATGATGAGTATGAGTTATGTTGCTAGTGTGGCTAAAACTATTTCAGATTCTTCAACCGACCCACCTGTGACCAGGATCCGGTGCTCCACTCAGGCGGGCAGGCCTGGGTGTGGCAGGGCTGGACCTGGGCCGGAGAGATGACGGGACAGAGGGAGTGCACCACCACCTCCTCCCTCTGATAGGTCACCTTCCTCAGGCAGCGCAGCGTCCTGGTCTGCTGACCTCCTCCACACGAGCGACTGCAGGGACCCCAGTCTCCTGTCGCCCAACTGTGGGAGCACACAGAGAGGGAGAAGATGAGGGGGGACACCCGAGGAAAATGCAGCATTCATCAGTGAGTGACTGGGTTTATGCTAAATCAGGCATACATACATTTAAACATATAAACACACAAGAAGCAGCTATAGACTTAATTCCAGCCTGTCATCAGGACACCAACCACATGATGCAGCGCTTAATCAGGACAGTCAACCACAGGCTCAAACTCTAATCTGCTGCTTATATTTTTGGGCCCAAACACAAATACACACAATTCCACCCTAAATTACACCTTATATCACACCAGAACCACTTACTATTAGGCGGTCAGAGACTCCAGCTGGTGAACAAGCTGGGTTTTTCTTGCTTTACCCAAAAGTAATGATTCATGAAAACCTAAACCTGCTGCTTTTAAAATACTCACAACATTTTCACACATTGATCTTTGTCGCTGCACAAATTGGTAGTTGGGGACAATGAAAATACACAGGCCAAAATATAGATATATATTCATATCCATCCATCTGATCTGAAACTAAACACAGCGACCATATTGTATACACAACTCTCCATAGCTGCTTTCCCAGATCTCCAAGGCCAACCGCAATATACAGCATACAGTACTGCTCCGGACAGATGAGGACTGTAATCCATCACTCTTTTGTCCTCTCCTGTTTTTTTCACTCCTATTTCTATCTTTTCACTTCTCTTCTCACCTGTCCTCTCTCCTACCCTTATTCTATTTCCATCTCAGATGTTTTTTGCCTCTCATGTCCTCTCTCTCCTTTAGTGTCTTTGAAATCCTGCTCCTCCATTGATGAAAGCCTACTGCTGCCTCTAAAATAGCTTCTGTCTTGGCATCGGGGCTGAAGGGGAGATTACAGCAAATGAGTGGTCTGACAACCACAGGCTTAGAAGAGGGAGATGGAGAGATGGGCAGATGGTTCAGTCCAGTTCTGAGACGACATGCTACCGCAAAGACCATTCCTCCACGCCGCCGACCTGCTTTAGGGGAAGAAAAATGCTTTCATTTTTTTTCAAACCCCACAGACAAATGAAGCAGCAGGACTAAACTGCAATTTAGAAACGAAAGATGTGAACCATTGGGACCTGAAAGCATCGGTTTTGGATTTTTTTTTGGGACTGTTTGCTTTTTTTCCTTGCTGTTTTGCCTGGCTTATAAATAACAATATATCATTGGGGAAAAGTGGCTTAAGTGCCATTCCGCTTCGCTGCAAACCACCGCTGACCTAGCTGTAATATGTATCTCTGAAATATTTCAATAACTGACATATTTTGAGGTAGGAGAGTGCAATGCTGCAGGGGAGGTTCTGAGAAGCTCACTTCGTGCATTTTTAGACTTTACACTCGGCTGCACAACAGTTACCACCAATGACTGAACATTTATTCTTAACCTAATGTTGAGACTGAGTTAAATTTTGCTGCTTAATATGATAGAAAATTTCCATCTCGGCCAAACAGGTTACTCATATTAACAGTACTTGAAACTGTGTTTAAAGATTTTTTAAACCATATATTTTTACATTCGTGTGGTTTGTTGTACTTGGACATTTTCTGTTTGTATTCATTTTGCTTACATAAACATCTTTTCCATCTCTCTCCTTTTTTGTTTTCTCAGTGTTTTTACTCCAGTATGGTCATCCAGTGGTTCCAACAGGCTCTGACATTTGTATCTCTCTTTATAGTCCTTTAAAATTAATGTACTTGATAATGTTGCTCTTCT
>CAFUXE010000508.1:29513-53692 GCA_903364295.1 Serranus cabrilla
TTTTTTTATTTCTAAAGTTTCTCTGAATATAAGCCTACTCCAGCCTTTTCCCACAGAAGACATTTTGACATGTCAAAGTGGGAAAAGAACAGGTGAAAAAATGTTAAAATTATTCCATTTAGCTGCTTTAGTGTCCTGGTGTTGTGCATGACAGGCACACTGTCACACTGCCGTGGCTTACTGGGATCCTTGAATAGAACAGAGCCATTGTTATTGTTATTAACATCTGCACTTTTCTTATGACGACAGGTTAAACTGTTTGCTGTGAAAAAGGTCTATTTAGTTTAAGGCATCTCCATTGTGTCCAAAATGGATCAACCTTCTAAAAGTAAAATTTGGACTTAATTTTACAGCTTTTATGTTCACATGTACTTTCTTATCTAGAATTTAACGCAGGTGCAAACAACATAAATATAGCTGACACTCATTATGTATGCATTTCCATACATTTTGTCTACAATTGTCAATGTGGTAGGCCACTTAATTTACAATTCTCTCTGGTCATTTCACGTGTTAGTTAAACTCTGCCCCCCATTCTTTCTAAAAATGGTTAAACGTGTATGTTCAATTCATGATCAGGCAATGGTCAGTCTCTACATGTTCTGATTCTATGTCCCTGCACATCTTCTCTGGCACAGGTACAACATGTCTCACTTTGATCTGTCCACATATGCTGCTGCATGATGCACAGAGAAATCACGACTTGTGGTAAGTGACTCTACAGATGGCCTCTGCCAAGAGAAAGAGCAAAATGACTTCAAACAGCAGAGGTGGAACAAGAGAGGAGAGTAAGGCTGAAGGAGGCGGGGATGGGGCTGTGCTGTGGAAAAAAAAAGCAGAGAGAAAAAAAGACATTGACTTTTTAAGAAAATCTATGAAATATGAGCATATCTCCTCCGAACTGCATGCTGGGCTGGAAGACTGAACTGACTTCTTAAAATTCTCCCTGCATCGCTCTTTTATGTTCAGAAACTGCTGTTAAACCACAGTTGAAAATCCCAGTTTTGCCTGACAGGCTAACAGCAGTACGGGGAGTGAAGATTTTAAAGCAGGTTTGAAGCAAAACGGGGTAGATGGGAGTGGGTTAGGGGGTGTGGGGGGAGCTTGACTGGCTCTGCATGGCTAGACTGGCCCGGCCCCGTGGGAATCCTGCCGTCTCTGCACAATAAAACATGGATAGGCCTGTCAGCACCCGAGATACACGCTGCAGAGATAAGCAGGCACTTTTACATTCCCCCTCCTGTCAGACACACACACACTCACACACAGAGCGCACATGCATCCCACCTCATTGTCAATTTTTCTTTTCTCTGCACGGCGCTTGAATGCGCGCCCATACATCCTGGAGCTCTTAATGCAGTCATTAAAGCTTTCATGCTGCTCACTCAACTCAACTTTCTTCCTGTGCTGCATCCATAAATTGGCCCATACACACAACCAGCTGAGAAATGGTGTCAGCTACTGTATAATAAGATCCATGGGTGTCAAACACTGCTTTATTTTCCTGAATGGACAGCCACACTGGTGTTATTTATCTGGGCTATACCATTTTCTTCACTCCAACAAGGGGGGGAGAGGTCGGGACATGCAACAAGGCTGTTTAATACCTTTCGCCAAGATAAGAGAAACGGTATGCCCAAGATTAGGGGCAGGAAATGCCCTCTCGGGTGGTGGGAAACTTAGCGAGAAACAGAGGCTGTATGTTGGAGGTGTAACCGATAGCTGCCTGGCTTGTTCAACCCCTGACACAGGAGAAAGTTCAGTCTGGACTTGTTGTGGTATGGCTAATAGTGGACAAAATGACAACATCAACATCAAACAGAAGAGGCATGCATTTCTATTTTCGCCTCATGGTTTGGATTCGAAATACATTATTTCAGTGTCATACACTCGGAAAATATGTGTACATATAAACTGTAATTGTGCATGCCGCCCTATGTGTGTGTGTGTGTGTGTGTGTGTGTACTCTCTCTGAACCCAAGACACGGTTCCCTGCCTGTTCTTTGGAGCAGTGCTGTAAATCAAGCTAGCTCCAGTTCCCTCAGCCAAAGGCCTACATAGGAGAGAGGCCATTTATCCAGCGCTGTTTCAACTTGTTACTCCACTGCACTTTAGCCTGGTTTCCTCCTTTGCTTGCTGCACTAGTCCCCGAATGCACAGTCTTCTTTAAAAATGCATGCCATTAAGCACGATGTCTAGACAACAGAGATGAAGCATGGGCAGGATTTTGCGATTGAGAAAGTCGGGACGCTCTGGGCTGACAATTTCTGAGAGGGATGACATGCACTGAAAGCAACAATCAGACTGAGTTGGCTTTGATGTCTCCCTCCCTCTCTTTAGCCTTGTCTTTCTTTATTTGCCTCACTTTTTCTTATTCTCAAGTGTTCGCTAAAGTAAAAAGTCCATTCCAGACTTGGAAACATCATCCTGTATCTACTTCATGACAAAAACAGTCAACCATTTGATTTAACTTTTTGTCAGGGGGTTCGACTAGAATATGATGCCAGGGCCGTAGCCAGAGCCCCGCCCACCATAGAAATATTTACTTTCCACCAACCAAACACTGTACAACTTATTATTATCAGTATTTAAAAACAAGACATCAGAGAGTCTGCGCTAGCATCTCTGTGGGGTTGTACTCATGTTGTGTAATGGGGGACATTGTTCTAACTTCCCAATAGTCCAACAAATTTCCCATTGGACTGAAATCCCACTTGTCCAACAGGCCATTTTCCCAAACATAAAATCCCACTGCTCTGCAGGCACAACAGTCCGAAAATACACCCTACTTAACTACTTAAAATAATTATGTTTTAACCAATACTGAGGATAAAGAATGGTCAGCTTTAGGCACAAAAACCATATAGTTAAGGTGAGGGAGGGATAATGGTTTGGGTTCAAATGATCACTTGTATGTCCAAATACAATAATATTATGGGCAAAAAACTCCATGGAGAATGAGTATTTTCAGAGCAATGGGGCTTTGGAGCAATACATTTTTCTAACATAAGGTACCAATTTCATTTTATTGGTACCTTAGTCGGACTATTGGGCAATCAGAACAATGGCATGACAGTGTTTCTGCTGCATGGTGCAGCTCTGCTCGCCTCATCATGGAAAACCACAAAGGAGCAAGATAAACTAGCAATTTAAGCTAATAAGCTAATTAATTACTAATGCTTCATGCTAACATGCGTAGAGAGATGACTCTAACTAGCTGAAGTTTAGCTAGTATGTACATTTTCACATCTTAGTTTAGTGTGTTAGCATGATAACATTGGCAAGTTAACACTTAACACAAAGAGCAAATGAGGCTTCAAATTTCACACAAATTTCAATTAAATGTAATTCTTTATTCAACATTTTTTTATTTTCTGTTTCTTCCTTCATCATTGTCTATAAGTGCTTTCAACGCATTCTCTAAACTGATTGGTACGTTTGAGGTCCAATTATTGTAAAATGTTAAGATATTTAGTCTAAATGTATTTTATTTGGTTTCTCTTGCCAGAATAAAACCGAATGGTCTGCTTGTCATCCAACAGGAGCCTGTTCTCATCAAGTGGTAGGACAAAGCTCAACATCACAGACATGGAGACAAAAAATCAGCGTTACGGGAATCTGTCAAGCCAGGGTGATTAAAATCCACTTGACATGCAGGTGGACAAGAAGTAAACTGATGCAACAAGACAGCAGATAGGGAGGGCTTTCATTAGTTCTCTCAAATAGGAAAATGGGAAAAAAACAGAGAAATTAGAGAGCGGGCAGAAGAGGGAGGAGGGCGGAGAGAGGAGAAGAACACAGGCTGAACAGAGTGGTGGCTGGCCACAGCAAATGGACCACAGGCAACCTCGAGACTGCTCAACCACAGTGTGTGTGTGTCTTCATGTCTCTGTGTGTTTGTGAGTGTAATAAAAGCAGCGCCTAAGGTTCCTGAAAATTTGGCAACATAAAGACACATGCCACATATCCCACAGCCAACTGTACACGGAGAAATGCCCTGACACACACACACACAGCAGCACTTACTATGCAGGGCAGGGCTGTGTGTTGCACAGATGGGAGCCCAGTGTCGGCCTGGTGTGAGGATTACACATGGTGGAGTTGACCTGAACCTTCTGGTCCTGCAGACAGATAGCCTTGGTCGAGATACGACCTGATGGAAAAACAGAGAGAGAGTGGGTGTTGGTTTTTTTTTATTATACAGTTTGACAATTTCAGCGTTAATGTTTACAAAATTAAAATCTGCAGAGTTCGGTGTTGTATCCTTCATAAAATGAAGTTAAGTCTGTGTGTGCAAACTGTTGTAGCCTCTTGCTATATGGTCCACAGTCAGAACACACACACAAATACACACAGAGCTGTCCACTGACAAGTGAGCAGGGGGGTGCTGTGAGTCTTTTGAGACCAGCAGAGTCTGAACTTCTCAGTTGACAAAGGTGCTTTTCATTAGCCTTGACACACTTCCTGGACTGTACTGGACTCCAGGAACAATACAGAAAGACATTCATACACACACAGAAACAGCACACACAAACATGCAGATACAATCTGACACATGTGCGAACAGGTGGTTACAAGTCAGCCTCAAGTTTTTGCACTTAAGTTCAAAGTTAAGACAAATCCCAAGTCCCAAGCAAGTCATAATACACACTTCACTAAATATAATGCTATCTTAACAATAAGGTTTTTATATTTATTTTTTGTCAAATCATAAGAATACATCAAAGCAACACAGCAATGAATGAATGATAATTACCATACAGTGACATTTTAAGCATCAGGCTCCTTGTATTCAAGGTTTTTTTTTTCCAAAATTTGTTCTTCAGTCCAGCACCTTCATCTGAATGTGCCTTTATCAACTTTTTGCAGTGATATTTTAAGCCTATTTATTTCTGCATTCACAAAGTTGCAGAGTTTTTGCAACTTATTCATTTTGCGCTCACTGTAACTGTGTTGTTTTTAGCCTGGATTATGTGTTACTTCTTTGTATTTATCTAATATCATATTTTCCTCTTCATTTGTTTAGTTTTGTCAAGGAATATAAGGAAAATATATTCTATGTTGCTTAGCTTGCTTTGTAGTAAAGGGCCCTGATTTCATCCCTCAAACACACATGTACAGGCCTTCAAACAAACACAAACACACACGTCTCACCTCCAGCACAGGGAGCAGAGCAGTCCGAGCGCACCACACCCCAGCTGTAGTCGGGCTTCCTCTCAGTGCGAGGCAGGGTGTACTCCCACACCACACCCGGATTCTTTCCCTGCAGAAGGATCTGTCAGGAAAGAACACAGTACATCAGAAATGTGTCATATGTGTGAATATAGCTAGTTTAATAACCTTCATTTATCTAAGCACAGGGAGCAACAACATCAGTAGCCCTATTTAACTGACCTGATGAACAGTGCAGAGCAGGCACAAGAGGCAGAGGGGTTGAATTTATCATAGGTGTGTTTTTTGTGTAATATGAAATAAACCAATCGGAGCATCATCTCCCAGAGAGACAGAGCTTCATACACTGAAAACCTTTCTCAACAGGAGGAAAAATATCTGCGCCCCAATATGCAACAACGGGCTGAAATGCCTACTAACTGCCAGCAACCTGCTAAAAACATTAGATCTTTGTAGATATATGGATATATGACCTGAAGACAAAATGCTTGTGCACATGTTATGTTAGGCATACTGACTGTCAGGATCTTTCCAGTTCTCCCATTCTCACTGCTGATGCCTCATGTCTATATACGCCTTTATCCACATCTGTCTCCTTAAAAGCTTGGTTTTTCTGTTTGGCAGCTCATAAAAATTAGTTTAGGGTTGTCCACCAAGCTGCAGCTTTAAGCTATTTTTCTGTTGTTTATAAAAGACGTAATTTCACAAGGAGGCACCTTCACGCAATACAATGTCAATGCGCCAACAATGAGTCTGACTACACCTCATTTTAAGACCAAGAGGGCCATGGACGCACAGACGGGCTTATGTGAATTTTCTACCTGCACAATGTGGGTACTGAACGTAAAAATGACTACTGCGTTTGATTCTAGCAACGACCGTTGTGCAGTGTTTTGAACAAGGTGTAAGACAGAGCTCCATGTTTAAAAATCTTCACAATAAACATTTTTTTAAGCTCCAAACCAGAAAATCTTTGACCCCAAATCTCCAGGAAACTTGATTGTTGGGAATGACATCATCACACATTCCAAGATCAACAATTACAGCCAAGAGAGGTACTGCTCGGATGCACTTCAGTGGTTGTTGTTGGCGTTGTTATTCGTTCATCTTCTCAGCCATCTGCAGCTAATAATGAACTTATCATTACTGATAAACCTGTAATTACCTTTTTTTTTTTACAATTTATTGTTTAATTTATAAAATGTTAGGAAATAATTACGTCTTCCTTTCACAGTTGTTTAGAGCGAAAGGTGGCATCTTGAAATTGCTTGTTTCACCTCTGGGATAAATAAAGTCATTTTGATTTTGATTTGATTTGATTGACAGTCCTAATCTAAAATATGTCATTCTATCTTTAGCATTAGACCCATGTATTCTCCAAATTCATTTGTGTATAATTATATCAAACAAGCCATGTCCACAGGAAACAACCATAAAATGTCTTTCCCTTCGTAAAGTTTGATGTACACCCTCTTTCTGAGCCAATCTGTAATAAATATATCACAGTATTTTTTTCCGTACTGGCAGAACTCCAAGAACCTACACAGTTTGTCCTACACTGTATAAACCAAAAGGAGCAGAAACAAATGGTGCATCTGTTATGGATTCCATTGCAAGAGACTTAAGGTAAGACCACTGGCAACGTGGCAGCATACTTCTGCCATCACATCCCACTGAGCTGTTACGTCCACTACCCACTAACTAGAAGGCTTCAGGAACATTAAGGTGTGATTTGTTTCCTCTCTAGTCCAAACTGGCTGACCACACTATTATAAGGTCATTCTTTTTGGACAGTACAGAGGGACAGTTTCCATTTTCTTTTGAGAGTTAGCTCTTTTTTTTTTTTTACCACATCCTTTATACTGGCTGGTGATTCTGAGTTACCTTTTTCTGTACAGGAGATTTATTTGGACATTCAAGTCAAGCAGAGACTAACGGATGGATGAAAGCAGACATACCCATTACAGGAGAAGCATCAGGCTATCATTAAAGCAACCCCATGAGGATTCACTGCCATGGTGAGGAATTTAGTTTGAGGCACATTTGCATAGTCAGCTCATAGTGTGTCATTTAAAACCCTTTCAAAACACTGCACTGGACTGTGTTCAGTAAGTCTCTTTTATAGTCCACTTCGCTTTAGTTCAGGTTGGGTGGGTATCTAATCCATTTGGTAAATTGTATTAGGTCCAACTGTCAACAGACATTCCAATACATGAAAAACAAAAATCAAGTCTATCAATATCTGCAATAATGGGTTTTGACAAGTGTTATTTTATTTGGGCTATATCCTAAAGTATGAGGAATCCACCATCAACCATCCAACTTTGAAAGCCAAGCACCTCCTGGGTCCGATCCACATTCAACAGTCCTGGGGCGCATCCACTGACTGGACTTTCACTTTCTGTTGTATGTTAACTATTCCATGTGTACGGGAGCCCAGCTCCAGACAGGAGGCAGAAAGAGATGAGGAGGAGAGCAAGGAGCTATCTAATGTCAGACAAACACATCTACATATGTTGGTACAGTGTATACAGACATATGAACAGTGAGAGGGACAGGCAGGCACACTCCCCTGCATATTACATCCTACACAAACATAGAAGCGCAGAGGCAGAGACATGAGGTGCATAAGTGAAATGGACTCAGGCAGTGTGCTAAAAGAAGTCAGTCCTTGTAGTTTCCCCGATGCTGCAATCTGAGTCAAAAACTGTAGTTCTCTGAGTTATACCAGGAACGTGACCAATTAATCAGTCAGCTGATTATTTCAGCCCAAATCAGCTTATTACAGGTCTAAAAGTATCTATTGGTATCAGCATATATGTTGTCCTATATGTGCTAATGTGAAATCTTTTTTGCAGAACATATAATGCAGAAAACAGTGCTTGGGGCGAGAGAAATGGTGCCATAAAGCTCTTAAATTTTTTATTACTTTATTTAAATGATCAGCAATTGACTGATAACATGCAGTACTGATGTTTAGCTATTTTTTATGTGTTTATTTCTCAAATTGGTTGACAATGTTATATGTATTATATATAATGCTGTATAACAATTTTTAATTTTCTTCAATAAAAGGTATTTCTTTAAGAAAGCAGCCGTCTGAGAACCTTTGCATAGTCCTATTGGTGCAAAATTTGTGAACGATCCAAACCAAAGTTTAATGTCTCACTGTCTCAGACTGTGTTTGCTCTGAACTTGGTCACGTCATGCATAAAATGTTGAAATTGTGGCTCTGACCTCTTTAAACCCGGTGACACTTCAAGACCCACACATCTTCTGCTGATGCAACCAACCCAAACCAAGCCCCAACCCACTGCCATGAAACAACTACCGCCACTAACCACACCAAGACTTTATGCTTATCCAAGCAAACCAGCTCACCGACATTCCTGCTACTTTGCCAAACAACCACCAATGATGTGAACCAGCTGCTATAAAAACAACATTCAGCAGGATTTTTTAAATCCCTTTATTTGAGGACCTACACATCATTGAAGCCCTGACGCTTTCTAAATAACTGATCTCTCTTTCCTAAGCTGGTAACAATGTTGAATATACCCAACCAGCCACAGTGTTAACATTGTCTCAGAGGAAACCAGTAACTTTCAAATAATAATTTCAGATAAATCCAAACCTGTCTCTACAGTTATTAAGTCTGGGAAAACTGCCGCCAAAGCTCATCCCCCAACAGGCAACTTAATTCCAAGACCAATAACTCATGTGTTGTCTTCTGACTCGACTTGCTTTTGTTGTACTCTCAGATGTACGTTGCTTTAAAACAATGTGTGCTAAATTGAATTACAACAATATGAACAATAAGAGCAAAGAAAAATATAAATAAAGAAGACCTAAATTCCAAAACCTCCTTCAAATCAGTCACAAATGCAACAATGAATTTAATTTATTTGATGCAGAACGCATAATACTGCCTCTCATTTAGAATATTGAGTAATATTGAGTAGGAATGTCCAAATGAAGCTTCATGAACCATTAGATGTATTTGTTGACTCCACTAGATGGCACTCTTGGACACACAAAAATTAACCAAATGGTTTGTGAAGCTTCACTTGACCATCACTAGTGTTGTTGTGGCAGCTGTATGGAAGGAAGAAACATTTGTGAGTTAGTTGTAAACTGTGAAATCCCAAATAATCAGATCAAAAATAGTTCCCCACTGTGCTCCTGACTTGAGTTATCCTTGTTTCCTTGGGCCTTAGGTCAATATTGGCAAATAATAATAATGATAACTGCTACCCTAAATATTTTTTTAACTTCTCCCAATATAGGTACAAACCAAAATCCTCACAGCTTCAAAGAAACACATATTTCCTAGAGAGAAAACTCAGGATGATGTGTCTGCCAAGCTCACACTGAGTGATCGATGGGAGTCTATCTTCAAACAGGAGACCACAGTGTCTTGGTTTTCACAACCCAACCATCACAGCACTCATCAAGTCAGATGAGATGATGATGAATTAGAATGTGGCAGACACAGATATCATTCTCACTTGTGGACCCACCATGCTTTGCCCTGGACTGACATGACCTCGTCTCGCCATACCACAAGAATTTCAGTTCATGGGGAATAATCCTGCTTGGTATCCACTGAAGCCTCAGCCATATGTTCTTCTTGCTCTTGTTAGCTCCTTCTTCCACACTCTTTTTCTCCCCCCTACCAGCTGAGCAGCTGTACAGATGTGAACACCTTGTCACAGTTTGCGCTCACACCCTTCAATATTTTTTTTTCCGATGAGCTGCGTTAGGGTATGAAAGTGATGGGTGTGTATACCCTCCCCCGTGCTCTGTCTCAGTTTTTCTGTGACAGCAGCAGTTAAGTAGAATGTGTGAAACAGATGAAGATCAGTAGCGGAAAAAAAACCTACTCGCTTTCCTTCATTTGGCTCTTTTCATTTGCAGTTAAAGTCTCTGTGCCCTGACCTTAACTTCTCACATCCAAAGAGTTCAATTGCAGAATTCTTAATCTTTTAATCTCACTCTCCCCCCTCTCTCTATCCTTCTCTCTCTATCAACCTCTTTCTCCTTTTTGTAATTACAGGACATACTTATAGAGATTATGCTCGTGTCATCTGCAGATCAGCAGCATGCTACCGCTGAGTGCTCTGCTGGACAGATGTATGACTGGAACACATGGACGAGCAGGAGGAGCACTATCTGACTTAGCAGTCTGTTCTTTAATGAATATTTAGCGTTAGAGCAACTTGGGTCTTGGGTAACTCTTTCTCGATTATCAAAATACTGTACTCATCAAACTAAGTGGAGGGAATGTGGTGACATTGGTATCATGAAGTAAAACAGGGCAGAAACACAAATGGTCTGACGATCAGATAGGTTTAATGCAAACCAGTGTTTCGCCCAATGATCTAAACTGATTTATTTTAAAAGTTAAACCAAAAGTGAGTGAACCCGAAATTGTTCAGAATTACAGTATTTCCTGCAGGTCAACTTTGAACCAGAAAATTTGGCATTTATAAGAGACAGTTATAATGTTTGCATTGGATTTTCGGTCCAAAGCACCATCCTCAGCTGTGAGGATGAGAGTCAGCACCTCCAAATCTGAGGCCACGCTTCTCTGGCAGAATACGATGGAATGCTCCGTCATGTCTTTAGTATCTTGGAGGCAGATGGTTTGGTGCAGCATCTGCAGTGATGCAAGCATTGAACCAGACTGTTGTGGTGAAGAGGGACAGGAGTTGGAAGGCTAAACTCTCAATCTACCAATCCGTCTCAATTCCGAGCCTCAGCTATGTTCATGAGCCTTGGGTAGTGCCGAAAAAATTTGATTGCCACTTATTGGTGTCCAAATGGGCCAGTTGAGGTGGCTGAGGCATCTGATCTGGATGGGAGGATGGCTTTGGATTACTCTACCATGTAAGTTTGACTAACCAGGTATCTTCTTCAGTTTTTGGCAACATAATTAAGTTCTCAGAACCCTTTACCATCTTAGCATGCTACTACACGCTAATCAGCACTACTTACAAAATACAAACGAGGCTGGCAGTAATGTCAATAGTTTTGCAGTTCAAAGAATTCTCAGAAACATAAATCTTTTTGCTCACCCAGAAGTTGTCAGAAGATGTCTCTCAGCATGGGCAAAAAGTCAGTGGCTCTCCAAAGTCATTAGCATTCATTGTCTGGGTACCACTGATGTCCGTACTAAAATGTCATGGCAATCTATATAATAGTTGTTGAGCTATTTCAGTCTTGACCAAAATGCCGGACGGATGAACTGTCTGACTTACTGACATTTCCATCTGAAGCCTCCAGAATGCTAAAAATAAGATTTTGGTTTCTTTGAAAACCTGAATTATCCCTAAATATAAACCACACTAAGTGAAAGCATGATTGTTTCACTGCAGATGAAAAAAATGCAAAAGCAGAATGTCTTGTAAGTTGCTCAGAAATAACCATAAAACAAATCATGCAATCTCCTGGGAATGACAATATAAGATTGTTGTTACTAGTCTGCATGCAGAGGAGACAACAATGAACTGTTCAAATGCCAAAAACAGCAGCTCCTCCGCTAAACTGCCCACAACAGAAGTCTCCTTTCTGAAATAGCTACAAAAACACTCAGACATTTCCTGATGGCCAAACAAGTGGCCAGCCAAGCACTTTGGAAATTTCACACTGGTATTCCTCCTGCATTTACAAGCCGATCATTCCTGCTTTAACCACAAGATTTCAGTAGCCCAAGGGACAGAGGAGAGACTAGCTTTTACATGACTACCACTTCACCCATGGTGGAGGGAAAAAAAATGTCTACTATTCACCTGGTTTCCACTTCTGTTTCAACACCTAAGGTTCAGAGTTCAAGAGAAAATAAATGCTTCTGCTGACAAAGTTATGTGAGAAGAACATCCCACACATCCCAACACCATTCACTTAAGTCTACAGAGTCATGAGGATAATGACTCAGCCACTTGTCGAATATTAGTTCTGCTCCCAGGAGGATACGCCTGTCCAGCATCACATTCTGCTGTTTCAGGACGGGTAAAGACTCGCCCTCCCCTCAAAGCTCCGGTTTCTGACACACCACTGATTACAAATGTGGGGCATAAAAAGTACCACCAGCTCATAAATCAACTCCTATACTATGCTGAACATCTCACTCCAGGCAAACATCTGATTTTGTGCTTTTCATCCCGGCTTCTAACGGGCAGTTGACTTAGGGATTTTACTCGCTCTATTAGCCACAAATCACATGGCTGCAACAAAGCACTTTTGAGATCAGTGGCCAAAGGGGCCACATCCATGGCTTTGAGTATGCGTATGTGGACAAACACGTGACTGTGTTACTGGAGCCAGCAGTACCAAGAAAGTGTACTGCATATAAACAAGGGGCAGGCTTCTGCCATGTGAGAACGAGCTGAATAGTGAAACTGGCACAAAGGCTGATTTAGACTAATTGCACCACATCTCCCTCTTCTTGATGTCTGCATTATCCTAGTTATTCTGTTGATGCTTCATGGATTGGTTCAGCAAAATTACACAAACATATTGGACCCTCTCTTACACCCGTCGCAAATTGATGCACATTGTTGTGCAACTGTCATTATTTCCTGACTTTTTAAAATAAACACAAATTTGTAGGGAATAAACTAATATTTATCCATAACCATTAGTTATTTTTTTATGTTTCAGCTGTCTCAATAGACAGTCAAATAAAGAACTGTAACAGGGCTGTTACATTTGACCCTTGGTATTTGGATTTGGAGGTGAGGGTTGCTGGTTTAAACCCCCAGAGAAGCCAGAAAAAAGTGTTGAATGTTAAGATTTGAAAACTTTGGCCCTATATCTTACATGTGCACAAAACAGCACACAGCACAGCACACTTGTCAATGCTAGTTTCAGGCCGACTTAGATCATTTTTGAAAGCTCAGCACACATGTTGTGTTCTTGCTTAGCCGTTTCGCACATCTGTGCACCCATGAGTGTGTTTGTCCTAATGGATGTGTGGTCTGGCGCATTACTATCTTAGGCATGAGCATATTTTAAACATTATAAAGTTATTGCACCATTGACCAATAAAACCCTGATCTGAAGTCAATGGTGCATTAGTGTCCCTTGCCCCTTACTTTATATCCAGATTATGCTGTGTTTAACGAGCAAACTGGACACAGACTAAATGCACTTGCACCATTTACTTTACACCATGTAATCATTAATCATTTAAAATCACAAATTTTCTCACCCTTATTCATTTTTGGCAACCCAGATTTATTTTAGATTTTTCTAGGTTCTGAGGTATTTTGCTCTGAAACTTCTGCTGCCGCCCAAATACAAGAGAGAACAGCACTGACATATTCAAACTGTTTTCAGACAGAATGCAAAGTGGATTTTAAAAGCAGCATGATTGCAGATAATGGACAATCACGAGTTGCCCCAATTGGGGGCACAGATTGAGGGGAAGAGGTGATTATTGAGCTTTCTGTCTTAAATCACTTTGACAGTGTGTTCTGGGTGAACTGACAATTTAAACTGTTGGCTTTGATGTGAATTAATCCATTATATGTCGTGAACCTTTTTGGTTTTCTTCTTCTACTTTTGACCTTTATATTGTCTTTCTTCCTCTCACAAAGAGGACAGCGCTGCACAGGACAGGCAGTTTGAACCTCCCCAAAATCCTATAGATTTTTCTGATTAAAGCCTTCCACGCCACCCACCCATCCCCAGATCATCCCTGACGTAACCAATCACCAAACACAGAAGCCCTGCTGACAGTTACAACCACCCCTGTTCTCACTACCACCCAAACTTCTTTTTTCATCTCAGCCTATTCATATCCAGACGTAAAAAAAGAGGCGCGGCAGCTCTGCCAGGGACCCTGTCACTGTCAATTGCCACAAACGGACATCAACCAGCAGCGGCGGCTTACTTCAAACACCAGCGTCTCATTAGTAGGTCCAGCGGCATAAAGGCTCTCCGGCTTGTTGAAAGAGCGCTGGTAGTCAAACACGGTCCCACCAAAGTGGAACTTCCCCGGCCAGTCCACAGTCCAGTCCCCGGTCAGGTAGTACTTCCTCTTGAGGGAGCGGGCAGCCAGGTAGCTGGTGGAGACCTCCATTTCCTGAATGCGAATGCTTCGTGCCCCAGCTGGGACTGTTAACATGGAGTAGTACTCTGAGGAAGAAAATAGTGGAAGGAAAGTCAGGGCTGAATCATGCTCACATATTTATTTATTGCTGTTCAATATGTTATGTTTCATGATATAATCCAGCTATCCATGGAGGCAGACACCATCATACATGCTTTGCCTCCTCACGTTCTTGTCTATGTGTGTTACTGCACATAAATGAAGTGAATCAGTCCATTATGAAGTGGGATTAGATGTTTTTGTCTGTGCTTTTGTTTGTTCACTTAAGTCTCCCTTTGTCTTGCAAAAGAACGCAGTTCATGTTTGCCAACATGCACAGACACATTACAAACAAAGGCAAGCTTACCATTGGCCCTGTGCTGAAGGGTGTACTGGCCCTTGAAGAACTTGCAAGTGGAGTTGTCTCCCTTACAGACTCCACAGGCGTCCAGGGAGGCCTTGGAGCCCAGAATCTGGTCACAGCCTACGGCCTACACACACACGCACACACACACACACGCACACAAAAATACACATGCCATCAATGTGGACTGAAGTAGAATTAAGAGGGAAAAAATTTATTTTGACAATCCAGGGGTAACTCTCATTCCATCTGTGTTGACATCAGGTGGTTTCTGTGACTTCTGCACCTGACATCTGGATTATAAGGCCAATATAATGTTGCTCTTCAAAAAAGTGAAGGAGAGTCTCCTTCAATTCATTAACCAGGTTTTTAACACCTGACAGTAACATGTTACTGCAGCATTTAAGCTGCACTAGACATTTAATTTTTGGTGTCATTGGGCAAAAGTTCCATATTAACCTTTCAGCACTTTGTAATACAAATCGTGTGAGATTAAGCACCGCTTCCTTGTTCTTTGTATTTTTCGTAATGGCGGCAAGTATGGCAAGCAACATGACTGCTTTTGACAACTAGACAGCCTTTAAACAAATCCCCAGTTTAACCCAATTATCTAAATCTCTTAAGTGAAACTGGAAGTGAACACACCCAAAATGTCCAATGTAATCTAATTTCATACTGCGGTAAGTCCAAGAATTGGTATTTCAACTTCCAACACTTGTCTCCTGTTCAAGGCAGGTGTTGCAATTGCTAATCCGGGTCCTCCACCCACAAGTGCACTGTGCCACTTGATTCTGACACCTGTCCTACTGCGAGAACACAAAGCTTCCTCCATGTTCTGCCATTCATGCTTTTCTACCACTATAAGAAACATGATCAAGGGCAAAGTGTTACTGTGCAGCACAGTGAATGTACCTCACACACTCCATCAATGCAGACATCTCCTTTGTGGTCAGAGCAGGTGGTGCCATCTTTGACCTTGCTGGACATGGCGAAGAAGAAGTCAAAGTCTTCTGCAATGCAGTACAGCTTACAGATGTCCTCATCTGTACACAGATCATAAACATGCATACAGTAACATGTAACAAGGTAGCATGAGGAAAAGTTGCATTTGCTGCTCTTCTATGACCTGGTGAATTTAAAGTTGCCGTGGCTACTGTACTGTAACCTGTAACATATATACTTTGTACAGCTCCTGCAGAGGCTGAATTGGAAAAGACAGGAACTGACTATGAATGCACCCAGGGGTATTCATGTGGGGCTACAGTTTTATTTTGTGGTTCAGATCAGTTATCACAGACAAGTCTCTACAGCCGTCTTTGATTAAAATAAATGACGGTGAAGGTGACTTGGCCCAAGGTCCCAGAAGGCAGTTCAAAATCTGTTCCTCTCTACATCACTTCCCATTCATCAACAGCTTAAACAGGCCTGGGACGGCGGCCAAAATGCACCGCTTTCCTTCATTGCACTCTCCCTCACTCTGTGTAACAAAGCTGGCCCGTAGGCTTCCTTTTTAAATCTATCCCCACTGTGTCAGTGGGTGCAGGTGGCTACATGTCTCCCATGCACATTACACAGAGTGATAGTTTCCTCCAGCTTTTTGGCCCTAATCATTGCAGCAGTAAATAGAGGTTGGCATTACAGAAACACTATAAAAAAGATTAGGACTAGCAGAGTACAGTGGGGTACAGGATGAAAAGATCTACAGAATTAAGACAAGAAAAAGCTTGCCCTGAGCAATCTGCAATTCTTTGTTTATTTCGCATCATGGTGTTCCTTGAACAATGAGATTTCTTTACTTGTGCAATATGCTCCAAGAATACAGTGAAGATGTCTTCATAATCCTTGGAAAGTACTGTATTTTTCAAGACAGGAAATCTCGTAGTTACAATAACAGATGCAAGAGAAACTCCATCCAAAACATCCTCAGAGTGGATTATGATTTAAATATAAATGAACCAGAGAACTGAATTGGGTCTCCTATCAAATGATGACCTTACCGTCCACTTTAGTGTAGGGCTTCCACTTGTAGTACCAGCCCCTAAAGGGCTTACTGTTGTACTCAGCACACTGCTGGGCCCGAAAGTCCACAGAGTTAAGAGGGCACGGCCGAGTGTTACACAGCTGGTTGAGACGGCTGGAGCCTGGGCAAAATTTACCATTGTTCTGTGGCCTGGGTGAGAGACAAGACAAAACAGGGCGGTGCAGGGAAGAAGAGGGACAGAGAAAAAAAGGTTTACAGATATGTAAATAAATGCATAATACTTTTTACATTTTTCTGTTTGCAAGAAAACTAAACATGGCAGCTCTCAGTCTTCACAAGGCAACTTTGCACACCAGCATCTCAAAGCTCATCAGTGTGACTGATGAGCCGAGACGAAGTCTTTCAGAGCATAATAAAATCCAAAAGATTATCATTTGAGAGTTGCGTTCTTACATTTTCCTTCATCCATGACAAATGCTCTGACTTAATTCATCAGAATGCTACCATCTGATCTGTCAGTGTAGTGTTTGCCCTGATTAAAGGGTTGAAACCCCCATTAATTTAAAATAGGTCTGCCAAACAGAAGTTTGCATGCCATGTCAGATATTTCTACACCATACCAGGTCAACACTTCTTTATCCAGACAGGAATAAAGCTGGTAGAGAACATAAACAAGTAATGGTGCTTTAATATGCCATTAAAAGCAATCACCGCTTGTTAGAAAAAGACAAGCAGAGTCTTGACATTTAGTAAACATTAGGATGCCATGTCTGACTTCTCAGGCTTTCTAAACTCATGCCAGCCATTCCAGCACAACCACCAGCAGAGAAAATTGAGTTAAGCTATTTACCAAAGTGGTCTGCAAACCCACAGACACACACAGAGAGACTGGGGACCCATGCTGATCAAACATGTCTCATAAAAACAATTCACTAAGTGTTACAACGTAATTAAACGCTTTGGAAAAGGAACTGAGAAACTGCCTAACAGAAAAAAGTAAACATTAGTAGGAGAATACAACTAGAGCCACATTTTACTTTCCACCAATGCAACATTATTGAAAATGTCTGCATTAAATGAATACCAGCAACAATCAGAAGCAAAACTGCATGTTGCTTCACTGAATTTTTATTTAACTTTGGCCATCCATCCCCCCATTCAGACCTGGGCTCAATCAAAGAATGACTAAGCTGCCAAGAGTGATGGAGCTCCTCAAGATGTATGTGTGTATGTGTGTAAATCTGCTCGGTTCCGAGCTCACTTCCCTTGGTGAGGGGAGGGATTTGGCCCAGGTTTCCTTAGGCCTGATCCTATTAAGACTTAGTGGCGGACAAATGCAGCCCATATGGTAATGTGCTTACGGCAGGCCAGTGGGGGACTACACCGTATACTGCGTCAGTCAAGGCCTTCTGATCAGAGGCGAGCGAAAAAGGGGGACAGTTTACTTGAGAAAGTTGAATGCACTTCATGGATTATGGACAGTCTGACCCTGAGATTCACAACCCTCCTGGTTTCTCAACCTCTTTTCTTCTTTTTCTTCTCCTCTCCTCTCCTCTCTCTAGATCATCCACTATCAGTACAACTGTAAATCTACTTCCAACAACATGACAGAAACCAGATATCTCAAGTTTTCAGTTTGTGTTTCAGTCATTCCTCCTCTGTTTCTACACCTCGACTCCAACGCAGCCCTCAGGACCGTTAAGGATGCTTAAATGTCCCAGGAGCACAGTAAATCTGCCCGGCGACAGAAGCTGAGACTGAACTCCTGTAGGTCAGAGGTCATCATGTCTAGTCTTGTCTTCTCCTTGAGTCACCTGCTCCCCGCTACCTCAATCCCAACTTTCTAGATATACACACATTCTGCTGCTCCGCTACTGGCTCAAATCCTGCAAAACCTGTTTACGAGTCTTCAAGGACACAACAAGGTTCCATCGAAGCGCCGTTGCCCCCTCATCATACGTACACCCCCACTCCCTTTAAATCGAGTGTGTGACAAAATGTGCTCCCTACAAAACCAGGTCAAGATTGTGAACCTAATCTCCTAGGCTTGTTGGTGAGGATTAGGTTGACTGTGTTTGATCTGGCAGGTGGTCTACGGGGAATGGTGGAGTGAGGAGGGAAGTGGAGGGAGGGACGGGCTGAAGATTCATTTTTTTGAATTCATTCTTTTGCTGGGCTGGTAGTCCCGGACATGCCATGTATGCATAAATCTACACAAACAGCAAGACTGACAAGAATCTCTTTGTTTGAAAAGTGTCAGTGATCTCAGAGGAGGCGAGCCCAGACTGTCCAGACAGTTCAGTTTGGGGGTGAAGATGACATTAGAGACAAGCAGTCAGATTCAGGCTAATCCTTGTCCTGCTCAGATTAAGAGCAGAGGGGCCCTGCCAAAATAATCACAGAGATTACTGGGGACAAACAGACTCTGAGTCAGGGACTAAAACGTGACTCAGGGGTACATGCTGCAGTCTGGATAAGGTCTGAGTGTGTTTGGGTGGCTGAATCCTTTTAGGGGAGGCAGAGTTCTGTGTTTTGGTGACGGGGTTGAGAATGGTGACAGAAGTGAAGAGACTCCATAAGACACTCACCATTGTCTTCACATCAGGGATCTGACAACCAGTTGGCTCATTGTATGTTTTGGAAAATGCTATCATGACTTTAATGTTTAGCCTTCCCAACCTTTCCATCCCCTCTCTGTCCCACTGACCCCGTAACTCACCATTTAGCTGCATCAACCTATTTTTCAGTGGCTGCAGCTACAAAGCACTCTTTAGTGCCATAGGAATGATAAATGAACTTGACAGCTAACCTGGTTTAAAGAGCTCTGTGGCCCTTTTTGCTCTGCCAGTTCTGGTGTATAATGTGTATCATATGAGGGTCGGTCTGCCTCTGAAACCTTTTGGTCTTTGATCCCTCACAGGGATTAAGAGACGAGTCGGCTGTGACTGATGGAACAGCCACATCAGTGTCTGCCCGGCTGTTAAGTAAGCACGGATGAAGCCAGTGGAGTAAAACAATGATATACAACAGTAGACGTGCCTGAATATCTGAATACACTTCTTAATGGAGTGGATATGATTTAACAAAGAATGTATAAAATGCTATTTTCTAAATAAAAAAAACCCCCAATAAAACAGGGCCCCTAGGTCAGTGCATGTTGCCATTCAAGAAACGTTTAAATTTCAATTAAAATGTAAGTGCTGAAAGAAGTTGCACATTCAGTTTAGACAGTTCAGTAGAAATGGAAGCCTTGACTAGAGTTGAATTGTTCTAAAAAAAAGTACTGAAAAGGATTGGAAATGGCGTGTGTAAATGATAATTTCAACTTGAAGCGTCTGTTGAAGCCACAGTTTTGAAAGAAATTAGAACAATTGAATTTGTGGAGAGTTAGATGAGTTAAAGAAGTTTTTTTCCAAAGGTGAACCCTGTGACACCAAAGGATTTGTAGTCAGTTGAAATGTAATCACTGAAAGCACAAGACCTGCGTTAAAGAATGAGAAATCAAAGCAGTGAAAATATCAGCTGGCATGTAAGAGATGAAAGCAGTTGGATTGTGAGTTGTAAAGTCAAAGGTGAAAGCAGTTGAAATGTCAGTTGAGGAGTTGAAGATATATTCAGATGAAGTGGAGGCACTGAAGACAGCTTGAGTCTCTGCAGCCTTTAAGTGTCAGTTGGTTCATGAGCACTGACTGTTTTAATTCAACTCTAATTTTTTGAGGTTGACTATTAATTAGCATTATATAGGTCTTTTAACAGAAGACACTTTGATTTGTCACAGCAGCAAAAGTGCAGGTGTAAATAATAAAATGGATGAAATTCCATTTATCCGGTTTGATTTTCAGCTCTTGGGTAGGAAACTTGAAGAGAATAGAGCCATCATTCATTTTATTAGTAACACCTGTGCTTTTTCTACAATGACAAGTCAAAGTGTCTGCCGTGAAAAAGGTCCAGTGACTCCTGTGTGTTTGATTGACAACCATGGAGGCAGTGTAAATGACTGTGCTGGATGATGATATGAAGTAATTCTTATATTCAAGTCACATATGCTGACTCCATTGTCTAAAAGACAGTGAGGAGGGGCAGCAGTAATTAAGAGAGCAACTGTGTACCTAGTATTCTTGTCATCTCACCTGCACTTAAACACACTGAAACACAAAAATGCAGACATCTAGGATTGGATGTGACATGCCACTGTGATCTAGCCTGCTATGACTAATTCCTAAATGATGGCAATCATTGACAGTACAAACCTAACAGCTGATTCATTGTGATGAAGTCTGAGATCTGTCAACCAATCACGGTGGTGGAGTGGCCTTGGATGTTAGCCATTAGTCATGAATCTTATTAGTTTGGTATGAGAGTCTGGTTATATTGTACGGATGGATGATTATGCATGAGTTGGGTTCTGCATGTGTGGCAATGCTGTTTCCTTCAATTGCTTTAGAGCCACAGGTTGATCCATTGCTGAATAAAAGAGCATGGAATACGTAAACATCAGCTGAACAGACATCTCGCCAGACGCAGAAATCAATTCCTGCTTGTTTTTTTGAATATTAAATATAAAAAGTGCTTGAAATTCCCTTGACAGCTAGCTGGAAAAACAAATAGGAAAAAAATTACTGGTGCTGTCTAGGAATTTGTGTTGACTTTGTTTCTTGTTGATTGGCCATGGCTCCAGCAAGCGAGAATAAAAACACAGTTAATAAGTTCCACCATCCACATCATGACTGTTCCTGAGTTACAGTATGGAGGAAATTGCTAGTATAAACATTCACTCTCAGAGGAGAAGACTTAAAACCCTGAACAACAACAAAACATTGCATACAATTGCAACATAATGTCAGTATGCTCTGTAAGACTGACTTTGGTGTATGGATTACACATATTACATAGTAAAAGGCAGGAGGGGCTGAAACTGCATGAATGATCAAGAAATGAATCCATTTTCTAAATATCCTATTGCAGACATCCTGCTTGTCTTGCATTAAATTTAAATGGCCAGTGTTGTGGCGGCTGTCTAACAAGCTGCAGGCCCATGCAATTAATTAGCTGACTGCAGTAATGTGACAGAACAGCAATATATCAAGAAAGCTATTGTATGAAAGTCAAATAATAGCTCAAAAACATTGAATAAATCTCCTGATTGTTCTGGGGAATAACAACAGGGGATTGTACGTCTGATTTGAAACATTAAAACTAAGGATTTCTCACGTGCCTGTAATGACATGCACAGAGCTCTTTCCTAACAAAGAGATATGCACTCTGGGATAAGGGTCTGCAGAATTATGTTTGTGTGAGTGAGCAGCAATGGGGGACGCTTGCTGACTGTCTTGGCAGCTTTCAGAGAAAAAAGGCATGCTATTAGGAGGTTTTTGAGTCTGGAGCATGGGGAGAGATAGTCTGTCTGTCTGGACTGTCAGCCTGACTGATGAGAGCCGTTATCAAGCACATGTGAGTGTGCGTACGTGTGCATGTCTGTGCTGACAGCTACCTGGCACACAGCGCTTTCAGGTGTTCAGAAAGGAAGGATTTTGGGACATGAGGCTTTCAAGAATCCCTTTCTGGCTCAAACTGCAACTCAGATTTTCATTGTAGAAGAAGCCATGTGACAACATGAATCACTTTGTCATCTGTTTGGCTGGTTAATAGCATTAAAAAAGAAGGTAATGAATCAGGAGATTATGTGTTTGTGTGTATACCTTGGGCTGGTGCAGGAGCGCTCCCTGTACATGACCCCGCCTCCACAGGTCCTGGAGCAGTCTGACCATTGAGACCAAGCGGACCACTGGCCATGGACCGCCCTTGGACCATGCTCCCCATATTTAACACATTGACCCCTCCGACACCACTGGAGCAAAGAGAGAGACAAGGAAATGAATGAAGAATAAAAGACTCACAGAAATAGCTTTCTTATCAGAACTTGAGCGTTGGCCCGGGCTTCTTGCCTGTGTTTCCTGGTTTGGACAAATGCCCAGCACCACACCTGGACACCCACACTCTCTTGATGCAGCCAAAACACACACACACACATATATATACACACATTCACATGCACCACACCCGGGTTCATCCAAGCCAAACTGCGCTCACACACATCACCACCTCTCTCTCTTTCTAAATATCAGCTTTCGATACGTGAAACGTTCCAGCCGAGAGAAGCATAAATACTTCTGCAGGTACATGCATGAGCAGCAAAGATGAATACATAATTTAGTTTTTATTCGTTTATCAATCAAGTAAAGGTCAGTTCAAAATCTAGTTTGAACTGTCTTCTCTGCCTTTTTAAGTTGCAACGATTTACTTTGGCTCATAAAAAGTGTGAATAACTTAAAAGACGATCACGATATATTACAACTTGGCTCTCATAGTCATAGCCATAACATTTTACTCACTGAGGTAATTATTGCGATATTGGAAAACCAAAAACAAAGCCTGATTTATTTAAACTACCCAAAAAGTCAGTAATCCTCTGTCATTACACAGAAGAAGTGTGTACACTCACAGCTACAACAAGAAACATCAGATCAAAGCTGAATCAGGAAGTCCAACAGTAAACTGTGATGAATGTTTTCAGCGGATGGTTCGGTAGTAAATTTAAGGCTGGATAATTTTGACTAACTGGGGATTTGTTTCATGGGAATAGTTTGGCATTTAGGGAAGTAAGGTTATTCTCTTTCCTGCCAAAAGTTAGATGTGAACCATCAGCCAGCCAAGTTAGCTTAGCTTAGCACAAAGACTGCAAACACGGGGGGAGAAAAGCAAGCCTAGCTCTGTGTGATCTCTAAAAACAGATACCTGATCTGGTATCACCATCAAAACTCAGGTTGCAATAAAACATAGCTAAACTTCAAATATCACTTTGGACCCTCTTTCACCCAGTTATCTGTTTCTGTTTTGTTTGTCTAATTAAATCAGTTGTCTACACTCATTCATACGCAAAACATATTCACATTATGCATCCAAATGAGACAGAGATAAGAAGTTATTTTTCTCCGTTTCTCCCTAATTACAAAATGTATGGGGAGTGTCTCATTAGTAAAGTGAGAAAATCTGTCAGGGAGCAGAATGAGTGACTGGCTGCTGTGATTCTTCACAGGGACGAGAAGATATTTCCTCACCATGTCAGGACCACAGCTGGTGCCTTCGGCAGCAGGCATGAACTTGGTCTCGCACCGGTGCCCTGTGCGATGGCACCACAGCGACTTGCAGATGTCCTGTCAAACAAGTCAAACACACACACACACACACACACTCAGGATGAGTTGTCTGTCAGATATGGTGTTTTTTTCTTTTTTTTAACGATAAACTGACGGCCTTTTGGCATCATGTGCCTCCCCTCTCTCCTCTTCCTTGACCCGACAGCACCTGCTTGCTGCCAGGACCACCATCACGCTGGTTAGCTTCTCCACAAAGCCTCGGTGTCAAATCGAATCACTGTACTTCTTTAATGAAACGGGCTATAATTGTATGTGTCATCTGACCCAACAATACAGAGACAGAGCGAGCGAGTGAGCACAGAGGGAGAGCCGGGGTCGAAAGACAGGCGGCAGAGTCTGGCAACCAGCCCA
>CAFUXE010000508.1:62863-86877 GCA_903364295.1 Serranus cabrilla
CCATCCATTCCTCTAACCATCCATCCATCTATTCCTCTTACTATCCATCCATCTTTCCCTCCTCAAACCATCCATCCATCCATTCATCCATCCTTTTATCCTTACAACTCCATTCCTTTACCTATCCATCAATCATTCGATCCTTCTATCCTTCCATCCACCATTTCCTCTAATCATCTATTCTTTCTTCTATTCTTCCCTGTAACCATCCATCCATTCCTACATCCCTCCATCCTTCAATCCTTCTGTAAATGCATTCCTCTAAACATCCATCCTTCTATCCTTCATCCATCCTTTCCTGTCACTGTCCAGCTGCCAGCACATCTTTCATCTGTTCATAAATCATCTTCTCCATCCATCAGTCTTGCATGGTGCAATGGGAAGTTTAACAGGAAGTTAACTGTCAAACTTGATTATTTTCACTACATGTAAGGTCCACATGGTCCAGTGGTTGGAAGTTTTGTTCTGCAGTGTCAAACGTTTGAACCCCAGCACATCAATACCTGCCAAAACAGCCTTGAGCTAGATACTTCACAGCTACCTGCTCCCAGGGCACCACACTGAAAGACTCAATCTGCAAGCACAGGGTTGGAAAGAAAATGTCTCCCTGGGCCATGAATAAAATATATCAAATCAAAGACTTGAATTAAGAAAAAGAAGGTCCTTGGCAAAAGTGACGGCAGCTCCCCAAAATAGACTGGAATTCATAACAGAGCTTGGGAGGTCAAAGGAGGTGTCTCCCATCAGCGCACACTGCTGTCGCCTGTGATTTGCCCATCTTTTCATCTGTCTTTCTGTCTGGCTTTTACAATAGACCTGACCTGTAATAACACACACCTCATCATATTTTTATCTTTTAAAGATGACACATTTTTTATTTTTTTATTTTTTTTGACAGCTCCTTCTGTCAAATAATATCAATGTAACCATCTTGCAACACTGGAAGATAATTTCATCTTTTTTCTCTCCTCAATTAACATCTTGAGAAGATTATACTGATTAAATAAGATTACATGAAAATAAGATTTTTAAACCTTAATATGAGATTATTGGAGAGTATTGGCTTTCTGCAGTACATATCCTCTAACTTACTATGATACAAATTGGTGTAATTAGTGGCTAACACCTCAGCTGCCTGGCAACCACTGCAATCCAAGAATAACACCTTGAAAGACCCAACTTCTTGAAGAGACGTCATTAACTTACAACTCACATCCATGATCTCTCCCTCTCTCTTTTGCTGTGTCACAACATCTGCCAGCTCTCCACTTTCTTTTCCAGTAGTTAGCAGATGGAAGTGTCTGTGATGATAATGACTGGAAATGTATTCCATCTGTAGGGATGGTAATAACTGTGCAGGGTGTGTGTGTATTGCATTTTTTTTTGTCAGCAAGTACTGTGTTAGTGAATACCAGACGGAACAGCTAATGCAACAGAAAAGTTACCTGCTTTTTAATCACAACAAAGTACCTGCTGCAGCCCTAAAATGAACTGCTTCACTGTTTCAACAGCACATTTTAATCCTTAAAATTATTTTTTACAATTTGGAATATTAAATGGATAGTTTGGCTTTTCTAACATGTGGTTGTATAAGGAATGCTACTTGTCCTGTTTTAACTACAGTGGATGGTGGGAGGCAAGCCCCCAGTAGGTACTCTTCTTTGGCCTGTTCCTCCAAACTGAGGGTGTGCCAACTGCCATCAACTGTATGTGACTATGGAACCCATCCAACCACACCTCATTAACAATACATAATTCCTTCATTTAAGCAGCTTTCAAGCAATACATGTTTAAGGCATGCAGTTATTCCAGTGTCAAACACAATGCCCAGGTGCTGGCCTTTTTACTTCACCCTACGGAGTGGGAGTGAGGTATTGTGTTGGGCGGCGGTGTCTGTCAGTCAGTCAGTCAGTCCGTGTTTCTGCTGCATATACATCCTCTAGCCAACAGAGGGCGCTGTGGGGTGAAGTCTGTCATCTCTGATTGCCTTGTTGTTTAATGGTTCGCACTGAAGAGATAGATGAGCTATATAGAGTTTCACAGAGTTTACTGGCAGTCTACTCTGCAGACACCAGAAAAAAGCCAGCTGTAGCATTGATACACCAGACCTCTAGTTATCTCTGTACATTAACACTTGTAAGACTCGGCTTGATTAAAGGGATGAACGCTCTCTGCTAAACACCACTTTACTTTCCTCCCACGTTTACATGCAGAGACTCACACATTTCTCTGACTCTCACACACAGATTCACACAGTCAGATTACAGGTTGGACCAGGTCACCTCCAATCAGTGATGGTGCTATTTTCTACACGACAAAAACTCTCTGGAGACTTTTCCTTTTACCTTGGGTAAAGCCAATTCAAACTGCTCCAACAAACAGCTCTCTCTATTTGGCAACCTATCGGTTTATGTCAGGGGAGACGGCATCTTTAGCGTGTCTCTGTATAAATTGTAGTCTCTTTTAAGGTTTCCTACCATGATATTATAAGGCAAATAAGTAAGTGCTTACATGCTGTTAAAGACTAGTGCCGAGCGGTGAGAAGCCCCAAGCTGGTGATTACCGAGCTCTAAAGCACATCTGCACTCCAGCTCAGCAGAGAATCACGTGAACGCTGTGTGGTGAGGGGGAAAAATCATACAGGAGCAGAGAGGCCCCTCAGGCATCGAACTTATTCAATAGAATCATAATCTGAGTAATTACAGTTTGCTCGGGTGAATTATGTGTCTTTAAAATGGGTAAGAACTGGGTAGAGAAGAGATGGTTATTTTGGATCTTGACAGGGTTATGCCCTGTCATTGCATCGGATGAATTTCTCCTCCTTCAACTTCAAATGACTGTATTTTACAGTGCACAGTGGCGTTCAAAGAAAAACAACAGGATTGGGTAACAGCAGTCAGGCTGTTTGCAGCCACTCCATTAGAGATAGAAAGTCTAGATATCCTTCATCACGTACGACTGATTAGGATCACAAAGTGTCAATAGCCAGGGGTCTTGCAGTCCTTGTTTGGGCTCCCTAATTGCCTATGAACAACCTACTGACACCCTCTGAGCACGTCTAGGGAACAAAGCAGAGGTGGGCACACACAAAGAGAGAAACTGATGGTGTTGGATGAGTCTTTTGTCATTTGGAGACTTTGGGCAAGGTCCCACTCGTTATCCTGCGTAGACACCGCAGGGAACAGAGGGACTACTCCCACACCAGCCCATACAAATGGAAACGTCCTCCTTTAAAGTGCTGTTAATTGCACTTTAACTGGGTTACAGGGGAGGATTAACACTTTTACTGACTTAGAATACAGTGGTGCTGTGATGCAAATGATGTGAAAGTGTAAATTAAATGAGTTTAAACTAATGCTGTAATGTAGCACCTGGGAATAGAAAGGTGGAGGCTACAGAGATGGGAAGTCTGCTATCTCTACATTTCTGTCTGTCGCACCCAGAGGAGCCAAATGAATTGAAAGTCATAAAAGAAGCAAAAAGATTCACTTGTTGGAAAAAGAAAAACTGTTTTCACAGTTGGTCATCATATCCAGTCATGATAAAACAGCCCAGCTGTCGGGAAAAAGATGTTGGCACCCCTAATTCTGTGTATAATGGAGCAGAATATATATAATAATAAACAATCAAATAAAAACAAGTGGATATTTTGTTACATTTTTCCATTTTCTGTTTCAGAACTGTTTCACTGGTTGTGTTGTTGAAAATTATGATTCTGACAGTATGAAGGAGGTGAAAAGACATTTCTCAAAATGTTAGACCGAGGGGGTCTCGTCAGCTCTCCACATGCTCTGTAAACTGTTTTCTCAACAGTCCTCATGTTCCTACTTTGGCCACTATGCATGGTTTCTTCTTACCCTGTCATTCCCTGCAGTGTCTGCTCTGATGGAGGTAATGTAGTTTCCGAAAAGAGAAGAGACGAGTGTGTCTGAAATCTGGATCAAGTTTTAAACAACAGATGCAACACTCGAGATAGACGATCTCTTCCTTTACATCCAACAAACATACCAAAAAACAAGCTGAAGCATTTTTCAGAGACAAAGTGAAACCTACACTGTACATTTATAGCCACTTGATAAATGTACTGTTAATAATTTCTTTGCCGCGATCACCAGCAGCTGTTCACTCTGACTTTCAATGTCACACTCCCTTACTGAACCACACACTGGCTATGCTCACACTATGAGTTATTCCTCTTATAAAATATGCATCAGTGTCAACACCCTACAAATACAGGATAGTGCAACAACTACCACCATGTCTGTTTTGAGGAAGTGGATCAGATGATTGATCACCAGCAGAAACACTGTCAGGCATTTCCATCTACTGATGAAAGTACCCTACCAAGAACAGAAATACAGATAACATGGATTGTACTATAATGTGATGGTTGGGTGTGAGACGCTTTTTCAACCTGGCAGTAATTTAAAGTCTGGACTGTTTTACCACAGCACCAGTGAATGTAGTGCAGTGGTGACAATAGTGGGTCAGATTTGATGTATGGGCTCTGTTTGTAGAAGTCACAGCATCCACTTGAAGACCTCAACACCAGCCATTAGTCTTGTGTGAGAAAGACCTTGCACAGACTAGGAAGGACGTACAAGCACACACACACACCATACACACAAACACACACACAAGCATGCAAACTTTCTGTTTTTTTCGCTCCCTTTCACACACACAACATCCCACACCCATGCTGAGAGCCTGACCCCCTCTCCTGCTGGCATCTAACAGTGGGCACTACATCACTGTCAGCATCCAGACCACCAGGGAACAGCTCCGGGCCACTCTCCTCTTGTAGCGCCAAGCTCTGAGCTCCTCTGTGGCCCAGCCCAGTCGCTAAATTATGGCCAAGCCAGAGAGGCATATTGTAGCGGGGAGACGTTCCAATTTGTTGGCCTTTACAGAAAACAGACAGGTACAAATGGCCCGAGTGTTGGCTGGAAATCGGTCATTCAAGTGTCATTTTAACTCTGCAAAAGCCTAGGGGATTTGGAGCACAAGACAAACACACACACATCATATGTTGTCTCGGTTCCCAGCCCAATGGATGAGTAATCATATATTGTCTCCGCTCCATGAGAAGTCTAATGGGATTACAACATCTACACATGTTAAATATTCAAACAGAACAAGTGAGTGTTTAAATGCATGCCTTTTGGCCAAGTAGTTTTATTTTCCAGATGTAGTGTGCAGACACTTTTTTCAGATATTTGAATGTCATTTCAAAATCCCTTACAACAGTTTTGGAGTAGTCTGACTTTTAAATCATCAATTATTCCTGTAATACATATTCAATTTTACAGAACAACCAAAGAACTTAAGAAGCTTTGATGCCAGCAACAGTTTTGTAAGAGAGGATGTCACATTTTCCCAACAAGTAATGGAGCTTGACCTCTCATATATTTACACGGTGATGTGTTCTACAACCACAAGCTCTCCTGAGGCTGCAGGACAAGCAGCATCAATAACAAGGCCCGGGAAAAGAGCAAACGCATTCTTCACACCACAGGGAGCCCCTTGCATGGTAGAGACAGACAGGGGTCGTAGGTTGAGCTCCCCTCTTACAACAGTCACTGGTGGTTGCCACAACACGCGGCACCGTGTCAACGACAGCCATCAGACAGGTTTGATCTGAACGGCCTGAAAAGATGAAGGGAGTAAAGAGGAGGTGTGTACTGACACTTTCTCCAGTGTTTTTCTCTCACACAGGGGTGTGCAAACACACATTTAAGTCATAAACTGATTTACCTAGTTGGGTTGCTGGGTCATGAGGGCGACTTCAAGAAGTCCCCCGAGCTTATCCGAAACCAAACAAAAAAAAAGTCATCACATATGGCACCACATACAAGTATAATTAGTTTAGAGTGTTTACTTCATGGTCTTTGCAAAAGAAAATATGTTTTTTGTGTGTTTTTTGTGCATACAGCAGGGAAGTGAAATCAAATCACTGGTGGTCACTCAAGACGCATGTGGAGGCGCATTCTCATGCCAGCTGTGACATACTTAGAGCTGGTCCACCCCAGATACATGTTAATGCCAGGTGCCAAGAGGGTCTATGAGTTTGCACTGTAAGAAGCTCATTAAAGAAATGTTACTAAAGGAATAGAGGCAACTGACCAGGAAAGGCAACTAAGGGCTGCTCACACCTGGCATTAACATGAACATCATTACTGTTTGCAAAGACCAATTATGTTTTGTTTTTTTAAGCCGGTGGGAAGCCCCAATACACTTCCGTGCCTAGTCTGCCAGAAATTAAAAGAAGAAACCATAACAATGCCAATTGGATCTATTACTTAGAGTTCCAGGCTAATCGAATAAACAAAGATGTTTGATACATACATAATTTATCTCTATGGGCTTTTTGAAATATACCGACATTGGGGATAAAGCTACAACGGCATATAAAAGGGGAAAATACAATGGCTTATGAGGGACTTTAGTTGAGGAGGTGGTCCTTCAGTGTTAATGTTCACACTGCTAAAATTTTACGGCCATATGCGGACCAGACCACCTCTGAATCTTGTCTGAGCAATCAGCTGCAATGCATCTTGATTGCATTCACACCTCTACTTGAAAACATACATACATATGTTGAGCATTTAGCATTTTCCAAACTTTTCAGACTTTGTGCGATCCTTGCAAACATACATTGTGATGAATCTGTTGTGCCCGATCAGACTGTTTCAGATCCTGAAGCCTCTCACTTCATGATAAATTTAGCTTCTAGATGATGGTCTTAACACTCTATAAATGTCACCTTTGCTGGATGAATTTGCTCATTTGCTCAATTACCTTGGATCTGAATATATTTCATAAAAGTGTAATAATTTCTTCTTTGACTATTTAATGGATACCATCCACTGAAAAGTCATTAAATCAAACTGTGCACGGAGTATTAATCTAATCAAGTATCAATCTAAGGACTTCGAAAGTGCTAGATGAAGAGAAAAACTGATCCCATGAATGGCACCTATTGGTCACTCTGAACCCAAGAGCTCAGTTTCCATAGAGCCTAACCTGTCTCTGACCTGGCCCGCAGGGGCTTGGGAAAGGTCACGGTAAAGATCATGGTCAGCTCGGCCATACTGTGAACAGTCAGCCCGGCGTGGGATGTATCCAACACTCAAATGTTTCAGTAATGAAGACATGCCATGTGAGTAATGGCCTATGGTGTTATTTAAAGCATCCATACAGGACAACCTCAAAAAAGTGTCAGCAAAGGTATTTCTTAAAGCCTACACTGCCCATCAATCAAAAAACTATGCAAATTATGACATCACCCATGAGTCTTTCATATGGCTACATATCTATGTGACAGTAAAATAAAAATCCCAATTTGACATCTGCAGGTAAAGGTGCTGTAATATTTAAGTGAAAATTTGTGGTGGGATTTCCCTCAAAGTAATGCATATTATGACACTCCACACATATAATAAATATGCAGTATATCCTAATATAGTACAGAGCTAAAACAATTAACAGTTAGACATTATTGGCTTAGGACTGCTGGTCGCACAAACTTAGTTAGTATTAGTATAGTCTTCAATTAACATATTGACATATTGATAAATAAAAAAATAAAATGATTGTGTAGCACTGGATCAAGGTATATGTTTTGGTGTATTTTCACAATTTCAATGTTTGACTTTTTTGGAAAAAACTAATATTGCAATTGTGATAAAAGTTAGGATTTTGGGGGGAGTGATCATTCCTGTGATTAAATGCGTTAATAAAATTTGGATTCATTGTGCATCACCACTGTCCACTGCACTTTGCCATTCATCATTTACAAGCTAAAAACAAGTGTCAATACACTGATTACATCCTGAGGCGATATAGTGTGACTAGGTTTCTCACGGGCACCAGCACAGACTCAGCTCAGATCTGCCCTCGTCACCCCACAGAGAAGAATCCTATCCTGGGAAGGGGCTGGAAGGACAGAGGGGAGCAGTAAATCACTTCTCTACTCTGCATTCACACGAGCGGTGAGCAGCTCTGAATCCTACATACTAAGAACCTGTGAGAGTTCAGGTTGACACCCCCTCACCCACCCGCCCACTTCGATATACACGAGCAGAGAGGATTGGGGTCAACCAGCAAAGCGACCTTAGAAGAGAAACCCTCAAAAGAAGAAAGAGAAAGCCCCCCTCCGCTCCTCTTTCAAATCAGAGAGCATTACATCTGAAACGACAGCTTTTCATCTCTCATGCAAAAGAGACAGACAACTTAATTTCACTCGGAAACACGAGTGTAGTGCTTTGTAAGGACACGGAGGGAGTAATTAAAAAGCAACATATAACACCATGTTCAATTAATGGGGATTTACAGTCGAAAATCCCTCTTTGCCATGCATCCATCCGGCCCTGTTCTTAATACCATCTCGCCCTGGTCTTCATTTAAACAGCTGAATCCCACTTCCATCTGCTTGGCAGGGTGAATGTTTAAAAGAGGTTTGGCCCAGTAGCTGGTGCTGAAACCTCTGCTGCTATTAATGAGCAGGGTCAAGTCCAAAACCCTATTTCAGACACTTTCTTTTCCCCTTTCTCCTCTTTCGTCTACTCTGTTGAAAGGAGACAATGACATGAAGTACGAGGAAGCTCTTTTTTTCATTCTTTCTCCCCCTCTCTTGCTCTCACCCCATTTCTTCTCCAAAGCCCTTTGATATAAACAGTCCATCTCTCCAACTCTCTATAAAGAGACAACCCAGCCTCCCTGGGAGCTTCCACCCCAGACAATGAATTCACATTATTCCTGCACGACAAATTCTCTCTATAGCGCTGCACTCCCTGCCCAGCCCAGCTCTCTACTCATTCATTATTTCACCCTCTTTGCTTTTCTCTCTCTCTCTTGTGATTTCCTGGATTTCCCTGTCTTCTTCTTTTTCTCTGACTTCTTCCTCTTTAGCATTGTTTTTAATCCCACCTTAATCTCTTTCTCGAGCCCATCACTACATCAGGCAGGCTTGAATGGCTTGTTCCTCATTTGTACTTAATCCAAATATTCTGGGTGGAGGCCCAGATGAATCGAAAGGGTCAACTGCTTTCGTTGTTCTAAGCCTCACAGCAGTCCAACAACATGACCAAACAGATGCACCCATAGAAAGAGGCCAAGAATTCACTTTTGAAGCATTTTGTCTCGCATTATTTGTTCATTAGCATCTATCTAACCATATTGCTCATATGCCAGAGATATAACAACGAAATGAGTCCATTTCACAGGCGGAGTGATCATCCAACCAACGATGTCCCTGGGGTCGCACTTGGAAGAGGAGGATGGAAAAAAACTAGGCAAACGATAGAAAAAATAGATCAAAGTGTTCGTCGCGGCCCATTCAAATGCAATCATGACCCAATCACATTGTGTTCTCGCAGCGCTTTTAAGAGGACGGGTCATTGGTGTTTTATTGTGAGTGGGAGCTAGTCTAATGAAAGGGACAATGCGAAGATTAGCAGTGCCAGCCAGGCGGCTCAAACTTCACCCTGGCTTTAATTGCTGCAAACAAGAGGAGATGTAGAGGCAGGGCAAACAGGGGACAAAAGAGCAGGGCGAGCGCAGAAGGAGGAGGCTAGAGGAGGTATGAAACCTGGATGATAAATGGAGGTATGGCTTTTATGGAAGTGTAGTGTGTCCATCTGGTCCAGGCTGGTGTGAGATGTGTTGAGGAATGTATGTGTGCTGGTGGGCTGGAGGGTCCAGGCACCTCATAAACCACAAATGAAAGCAGAGGATCTTGTGTTGAGTCTTTGTGGTGGAAAAAATATCTGTACGTTGATTGTGAAGAGTTTACACAAAGTAATCAAAGTCTATAACTTAAGCCCAAACATGGCAACAGCGATATAATCAATGCTGTGGTTAGCTTGGTTAGCATAAAGACTGTAGGCAGAAGAACAGCTAGCTAACCAGGCTCTGTTCAAATTGAAAACAATATAAGAGAAATGTAAAAATGTCCGTATTTTTTTTTAATTTTAGAATAAGTAACATGTTTTTGCTATTCTTGACAAGCAACAGTTCATCCGTCTGCTCAGTATTTTGCCGCAGCAGTTTCAGCTAAGGTAATAGCCTAATGTTATCAGGCTGGCTAAGTGCACTACTTAACACTCAGAACACAAGATGTTGTGTTTAACATGTTTTATGTACACATTAAACTAAATGGATAAATTAGTGAGTCTAAGTGGTGTTTGTTGGTGTTCGTGAGGCTAGCTGTTACCGCTGCTACCAGCCTTTAAGGTGGGGTAGCACTTCTTTTGTTAGCTTTTGCTGGTGTTGCTGATATGCACACCTTAGGGGAAAAGTATACACTTAAGTAACACTTTTACCTGTTATACAATCCTTTAGGTAACATATTTACATGACCCCATAGATGTCCCTTGTCTGTAGAGAAATATAACATGTTTGCTGAAGGCTAACAGCAGTTAAACTCAATATTTCCAAAGACTACCAGTCACTGCCACAGCCTGTGCAACGAAAAGAGCAGCGCAGTCTGTGGAAATATTGTATTCACATATATGTTGTGTCCTAAGCAAACATTTTGTTATTCCAGGCACGAAGCAAACATCTGTTGAGGATGTAACCTGCTTCTGGATAACAGGTCAAATAAATAATGTAGCATAGGGAACACAACTTGTTTCTTATGAGGTTTGCAAATCACACCAGTGGGTGTGGTGACTGACAAAAAATGGGTACGGCAATGACCAAAACTTTTCATAGATAAATACACAAAGGCAATGACATGGAAAATGTGATGAAGACACTTTTCCACAAGGCTGCGTAGTCAGTTCTCCACTTAAAGACAATCAAGCACTTAACACTAGTGTGAACAGCTGGACTTGTGGGCCAACAAGACTGTTCACCATGGGAATCAATGTTTTCTTTCAGTAGATGTGCTGTCCACAATGACAAAGCTCCCTTCGGGAGTTATATATGACAAGACCTGATCAACACACTGGGTGTGATTGTAATGTGTTCTGGCGCTACAATAAACAGTTCAACTAAATAATGGCCTGTTTTCATGTTCTGTACTGTTAGTAGTGTAACATTTCCCGCCTCTCCTGGTCCATTCCTTTCATCCTTCCATTCTCCTTTTTCCACTCCTCCCAACGTTCAAAGAAGTGCCTCACAAAGCACAAGAAACTGATGCTTACACTCATGGGTAATGATGTCATGTTACAGTTCACCCATATAACCAAGGTCTGCATTGTGCAGACAATGATGCAACAAAACAATCGGTTCAATAGAGGACGGAAGGTTTTTAGAGTATAAAGGCAGGGAACTTGAGGTAAGGGTGGAACACAGATTTTGTTGGAGGGGCCTTTTATTTCCAAAATGTCCTCTTAACTTTTCAGAAAATGAAAAACACTCCTATTAGTGTGTTTTAGATCATTTAAACTAGTTAAGAAACATTTTATCAACCTGATATATTTTCTTAAACCATGTAATCCACATAAAGACTAAAAACCATGCCATCAATTTACAGCAAAACAAAGCTTCTCCCATTAACAAAGCTTGCTACATTTCAAAAACCATGAAGTTGCTTGCAGACACTTACCAGTCCAGAGCACGTGGATATAGCTGCAGAGGATTCTGACAGGTTACGGATAAATCCCTGATACAGGCAGTTGTGAAACCCCACATCGCCTATCACTGTGGCGATGCCATCCGAGCCGAGCGTCTGCACGGTGAATCCCGGGCCGACCACAGGGGACGGATGCAGGTCCAGGTGCATGTCCTGCCCAAAGGCTGAGAGCCTGTAGTGCAGAGAAGAAGAGAGCGACCTCCTGCTGCGACGGCTTCGCTTGGTCACATCGTGGGTCAGGTATCCTCCCTCAGTGTCCACCTCCACGGGGGTTACAAACACATAGTCTGAGGAGGACAGGGATGGAAAGGAAAGTCGCATGAGAGTGCCAACATCTCAGATAATTCTGGTCCAGGAGTTATATTGTGACTGATTTGTGTTCTTTGGCTTACACACTTTCTAACATCCTGCTTCATCTTCTTTGGCTTCACTAAGTTATTTTCAACATTTTCCATAATATATTTGGCCAAGGATGAATGCAAACATTTACCTTTAGCTATTACTTACATAGATCAGAGGAGAGAGTGACATTGGCACCATGATAACAGTATAAAAAGTCAGTTGTAGCCTCTATTCAAAACACATCTTACTATAAAGCTAAAGTTGGTGATGTTTGTATGCTTGCTGCATATAATTTACTGTTGACATCCTGTTTAGCCACCAAGAAATGCACACAGATATACAACATACTCCACCAATATCTTAACAGGACCTTCAAGAGGAAGCAAAACCTGTCACTAAAATGACAAGCTTGCATTGGAGTGAAAGGTCCACAGCTGTGGCTCAGAGCAGAGCACTTCATATGGATCACAGATGGCTTTTAACATAAGCCATAATAACGCCAACATCATACTTCCATGCATGTCAGATATGGGTCAACACTTCAGAAGCATAGCGTGTGAATATATGATGTTCTGATTTCATGCAGGTGTCATGGTCAAATAAACTGCTTAAATGATTTATTTACCAACCATTTCAACACAGCAAGGCAATGAGAGATTCTGCAGTGAAAGCAGAAACTGTAGCAACTCCACTCAGTTTTTTCATCATTCCTCTCTCGTTCAGTCTTGTTCATTTGACAAAAGCTCTGACTTTCTGTGTGTTCTTCATCTAAACCTTTCAATGGAGTGACTACAGGGAGGAGGATTTCTTCACAACCAGATAAAAAGTCCAGCTCCCTTTTTCCCTCAGTATATCAAAGTATGTAAATCATCTTAAATTGTTTCCCTCTTTTCTCGGGGTGAAAGCAGCAGAGAGGGAATCCCTGCAGTCATTGGCTATGCCTCCACAGCAGAGTCAGCACATTGTAAAGACCTAAGCAACTTTTTTTTTACCAGCTAAACCCCCCTTTTAACAATCTGAAAAATACTGAAATATTATTTAATCCAAGAATATCTCTAGGAGCCACTGGTCCAATAACTGAGTCCATCACTGCCTTACATCTCATTATATTCACATTCTCTCTACAAACGTGGAATCATGCCAGCTGGAAGAAACACCCATAGATGTCAAAAGACAAGCACTCACCGTGATTTAATCCGTGGCTGTCGCTGGAAGAATAGCTGGCCGTAACGGTGTGGGAGGTGTGAGAGCAGTAAATGTGCAGCGTCTGCAGAAAAAAAACATAAATGGACAGGTAGCAACAGGTTGCAGGCAATGAAGGAAGTGGAAGCCAAAAGATGATAAATGGAGCTCCTCTGTTGAGACGTGTTGTTTAATTTGGGATGACAATCACTTGTCTTACTTTTCACCACAATCAATGATCACAGCAGTGCAGACACCACATGGCATAAATCATGCTGAAAAGAGACATATGTTTGTTTGTTTTAGTCCCAAACTAGTCTGGTGCATGGGTGTAAATGTTTGTAATGAATTGCCACGTGCCTTGATGATATTCCAGGATAACAGGGTGGACAGGAGCTTGACTGAGGTGCAGCCGACCAGCGGGATGGGTAAAGTCCATAACAGAAGAAAAAGGCAATCCATGGTGATGGCAGGCAAGCTTACACCTCCTCCGTTACCTCCTAAAAGAGCACAAAAGTTGTAATAACCTGCGGTGTCGCATAATGCAATATGCACGCATTGTTTGGTGGTTTTGTTCCCCCGCTGCGCTCGTTCAGGTGAAGTCGACAGGTTGCAGCAGCCGGTGGTGCGCACAGGCACAAGGCGCACTCATGAGTAATGTGTGTGTGTATGTGTGTGTACGAGTGTGGGTGTTTGTGTATGTGTGTGAGGTGGAGCGGTGGGTAGCGGCGTTGGGGATCACCGGGAGGAGCGCTGACTGAGCACTCAGCCCGGCTCTGTGAGAGTCGGCCCGCAGGATGGAGCACAAGTCAGCGGCCAGCAGCCAATCAGCGCGCAGCATCATTTACCACGCGCAGATAAAAGAGAAGAAAAAGAGATTCTCCACTTGGCAGCGCCTGGACTGTTGCTGCCTTCAGGTGCTGCTCGGAAATCTCTACTTTGGAAAGCTTCGTGAGCAGATCTGGCAGAACTGTAATATGAAACGCAAATAAAGTGCTTTAAAGGTGGCGTTTGTTTGAAAAGTAGTAGTCACAGCTCAGTTCTTTCAATTTAACTACTTTTTCACTTTGCTTGAGCAAAATATTGTCAACTCCAATACATTTATCTTGCAGCTGTAGTTGCTGGTTAATTTAAAGCTGGGGTGTCAAACTGATCCAGGAAAGGGCCGAGATGCTGCAGGTTTTTGTTCCAACCAAGAAGAAACACACCTGAATCAAATCATTCAAATCACCTGAGCTGTCTTCACTGATTAATTGTATCACCTGTGCTCCTGCTTGGTTGGAACAAAAACCTGAAGCTATTCGGCCCTTTTCTGGATCAGTTTGACACCCCTGCTAAAGGGACAGTTGCCTTGTGAGTTGCCAAGTGTTGGAGTTATTGGCCATAGAAAACTATATTGCACTTCCAAATCAGCTATAAAATACATTTGAAAACTCAACAGGAATTTTTTTCTTTCTGGAAATTAGGACCCAGTTACTCAAGAAAATCCATATACCTTGTTCTGAGTAGTTTCATGCACAAACTATAAAAAAAATTCTTATTCTTGGTTATGGCTTGAACTGTTCCTTTAAATTACTTTTTTTTTTACATTAGAAGAATCATGTTTGGGTCTTAGAAAGAACAGTACACTTTGTTGTTTTGTAATCCCTTAAAAAAGATTTGCCCACTTGGTGTCCCCAACATTTCATTTACCTTTGTGACTCTCACTTGAAGTTAAGAATTTTATTTTCATATTAGAACTTTTCCGTAGAGAAGTGCTGCATGTGATTTTGGGGAAATATAGTTGATTGTTGAGTCTCATTCCAAGGTCATCAGATTCACTATTAATTGCCCCTTTCATTCTTTCCCTACAAAGTTTGATATCAGTATAATTGGTATAGCTCCCCCATCTGAAAGGCAACAAAAATATACTGATCAACCAGATGGTGGTGCTGTAACTGGGAGCTGTTGTGTCCCGGCCCAGTCCTCCAAAAGCATAAGCTCTCTGATCTAATTTTGCAATGCTTGTATTCGCCCCTAAAGCCATATTTGTGATTTGTGATATATGTGAAGTATATAAATAAAATATACCTAAAAAAAAAATACCTAAAAATGTAGGTAAACAATAGACTTATATAATGGATATACTTCCTCCACCACTGCTGTAAAGACTGCATGTGTTTGTTTTGTTTATTTGGGACATTTAATTTTATCAGCCATGCTTGTTTTAAAGCAAATCAAAACTGGCCACAGACACAAAAAAATATCAAGCAATTACTTTTACCATCAGTCTTTATATTCTAGACATGTATAAAGCAACAGCATGTCAGTTCAGGAGCTCTTCAGGATGATCACTGGTCAGAGCTTAGAGACAGAAGAATACAAGGCACTTCAAAGCCATAAATAACTACAAATTCCTTTACTGGTTCCGGGCTTGAACTGCAACACAAGTCCTCTTCAGGGTGTGTCAAACATTTGGGCACAGTCTACATGCAATTGCAACTGTAGTTTTTATTGTCCTCCAACTCTGCCTCTTGCACACAAGAAATGTCACTTTCTATGCCCTGTTTGTTCTTTGTACTGCATCATTTTTACATTTTGTGGTTGGGCTGCACATGAACAACTGGCAGCGAAGATGCACAAACAACAAAGGATGCATATTTCTTGAACGCTGCTGAAGGCTCAATAATAACCCGTTCAAGCAGAACATGATCATCTGCAGGATTCCCTAAGTATGTCAGGCAATATTAGATACTGTTTCATCTGCAAATGTGGAGCTGTCAATGAAATGTTTTATGTTAAGGGTACAAAAAACATGACCCTTTCATCACATTGTATCAATATGACAACAAACGCTACATAACAATGCATGGGAATCAAACATTTGCCAAAACATTAACACATGAGGACAAATGCACAGGATAGAAAATGAACACAGACCGTGGCTTAATAAAAACAAGGACAGGTCTTTTATGTGAGGCTTGTATTAAATATGGCCTGCATGTGTTTTCAAAAATGTTTTTTACATTAACTACCCATTACAGAGTGTTCTGTAGCGCTTAAAATGATGTTTGTCATTATGTTATCTATATTCAAAGACTTGTCACCCGAATATTCAAATAAACTGACAGAATTTCAAGGCCACATTATGCTCCACTCGCAGCAGCGTTAACAAGTTAACTAAGTTGCCCAAATGGATGCAGGCTGTTTAAGTGTCTTATAATTGATTGTGTCATGTTGAAGTGACATGTTGCACACACTTCCCTGGCCTGTGTTGTTAAAGCATGTGTGTAATCCTAAGTGTTGTAAACAGGTGGTCCCTGCAGCAGCCTTTTCCATTCTGGTGGCTGGCAGACACCTGGATAGGTTGCTGGAATGCACCGACAGACACACAGCTGAAGAGCATAGGCAGCTCACTACACAGATATTCACACTCCGCCGAGCATAATAAGGCTTCTCACAGCTCTTGCCAGCTTTTCTGGCAGCGCACAAAGCGCAGCCTGAATCAAACGTCACCTTAATAACCCCGCAATATTCTCATGGGGATTATGAATGTCTGCGCTACTTAAACGTGTGTTTAGAGCATACTGACCAAATCACCCTTCATGGCTTTTTTTATTTATTTATGATATTAGAACAGGTACAGTGACGCCTTTATGGTACCTTGTTAGAATATTTGTATGGCAGGGTCAATCATTTGCATTTATTGATCCTGAAAAGGGGATTTTCTCCAAAGCAAGGCATAGCTAAGATAATCAGCCAGCACATGCCTCTTTCACCCCTTTTCCACAAACCTGGAACCTAATCATAAACCGTTCAGAGCATTTCCTCTCAAAAATAAAGTGGTTTGGAACCCGTAAAGTTTGTTTTCTGTTCACATTGTACAGGTTGGAAAGAGAGGATGGAGACTTGCAGATAATGATCTTCTATGTCTTCTTATCATAATGAATTGACCCAAGCTTGTTTTTGTTTTTTGGATAAAAACATCTGTAATAATAAAACAAATGCTTGCAGGTAATTATTGTGATTGGCCATCCATTGTGCATAGTGCAACACCCTCAGTTTCAAGGTTTTAAGATTCCTGAATGGAAAAGTTTAAGAATCAGAACTAATTTGGTGCAAAAGAGGTAATAAAAATGTGTAAAACACTCCCATTCACACATGCACTGCAACCCTGAATAGCTGTATGTGAGAATGCAAATGTCTGAATCCGTGGTACTAGGTATTAAACGGACTTTACCCTACCAGCTCCATAGTGCAAAGTCTGTGTAATGTCTGATTAAGCCCACATGTGAATAGAGCAGGTTATTGTCTGTAGAATTCACTGGGAGCGAGGGGGACGTGTTGAAGACGTTCCATCATGCCCCTGATGCGAAACTGGAAGAACAATAGGAGGATGTAGAATAAGGGTCATTGACAAGAAGATAGCACTGAAAATGTCTAATTGGAGGAACAGACAGTTCTCACAAGGCACATAATGAAGTGTGTAGTCCATAGCACATGCTGTCAAATGTTCAGTATTGTACACAAGACGGAACAAAATGTGGGGGGAAATGGAAGGAAAATATGCTTAAAAACATTGAAGCGGGATGCTGCCAAGTACACCAAAATAACAGAAACCCTGCACAGGTGGGTGGTGCAAATTAGGTTGTCAAAATGCTTGATTTAATCAAGAGCCATGTCAGATTAAAGGCCAACAACCTTTTCCCAACTGAGGTGGGCCACTCTGCATTGCTCCCTTGTTTAAAGTGGGACCCACTTCACCTTGAATGGACCTGCTATGCATCTCATTGTAGTAACAGGCAAACAGTTGCTGTAAGCGTCTCAGAAGAGCTTTGCATTCCTCACAGCATGCCAAAGCATGCAATAGACATAATCAGAGGAGCATATTTAGCAGCAGTGTTTGGGCAAGTTGTTTGAAAAATACATCAAATATTCATTACTGACGAGTAAACCAAAGTATCTTGTTATTGTGCTTCTGAGAGCTTTTCCCTCTCAGAAGATGTCACATTAAGGAGCCAAGCTCCTCATGGGAATACACACCCTTTTGATATCATACTGCATAGGCTCATTACGGATGTAAGATACAATTTTGTTGGCCCTGTACTTGGCCTAAGTGTGAATGTCAGTGATTTGAGGTTGCTGGGAAATTTCCTGCACTGTACTTTGGAGGGTAATTGCACTGTCATCTACAGAGTGTGATGTAGAGTTAGTGAGGAAACACAACCACACTGTTTCCGCAAGTTCTCGGTGAAGGTCCCTGAGTTGCTGTATAAGCTGCTCATGTTTGACACTCCAGCCGACTACCTGATTGCTCCGCTCTGGCCCACCTATTTGTTTCCATGTGCAGAGCCACATTGAGGCGAGCACAGCATTAAGAGTGGAAAGAGGAGAGGCCTGTGGGCTAAGAGGCTGTTTCTAATGTGGCTGATGTGGTTCATGTCCTTTCTTTTCATGCTATTTATTCTCCTGTGTTGATGCGTTTCCCTCAGCATGGATAATTCTCTTTCTCTCTCTTTGAAAATCTAATTTGTATTGTCAGTGGAGGCTGCAGATGTTTTTTAATCTGAAGTGTTACACCCCGGCACACCACAGCTCGTTGCACCGTGCCACTGTGTTGTCAGACAACGTGCTTATTTACGGCATGCTAAACTAACTGTCGGAAGCACTCAGCAGTCTCTCCCTTTAGCATAAACCCCAGATGGACTGTTGAGTTACCAGGGCCTGTCAGGCCAGTCTGTTGTTTGTTTCCCAAAAGCAATACAACATATCTGGTTGCAGTGGGAAGTATAAGCAGTTGGGTTTTCTGGCCGGGGATGGAAATAGATTGTAAGATTTAGAGACCACGCTGAGACAAGGTCAATCCCCCGAGCCTTCTGTCCTGGGAACGCGACGTGAGAGGAACCAGAGTAAAGATCCCTTTGACAAGTTAATGGTACCGAAGTAGTAGAGTGCAAGAGTATACCTACACAGACATATCTGAACTCACAGGGTAACGTAACGCACAAAACTTATTTTCAAGGTGGTTCTCTTTATAATGATGGTGAACATGCACATTGCCTTGTGTATGATAATGTAAATTCAGAAACTTGGTCTGATCAACTATGAAACATTTACAATGTTGAGCTAATCTTAAGTCTAATTATTTAAGCCACTTTTAGCGTATGTTAGCATTTCTCTCAAAGGGCCATTGTGCTCATTGACAGGTAATGATACCATGGGCCTCTGGGCCCAGACATCTAAAAGAGTCAAACTGCTTCAACATCAGAGCAAAAGTCCCAGACTGAAAGAAATGTGCAAGTCTGGTCATTTTGTATCAGTTTGTTGCATATTTGTTGTATTTGTTTGTTTGTAGTCATTTTAAATCTAATCGTGGTTTGTTTTTTGATAATGGTTCAAACTCATACTTGATAACATTGACAAGAGTAAAGTCTATGTCAAAACAGTTGTCAGTATACAAACGAAATAAAAAGAATTGAAAGTTCTGTATGAAGCTTTTTCTGGTGTCATTTTCAAAGAGTTTTTTCCTTTGGCATTTTACTTCTATAGCTGTGTTCCCACTGGAGCTATCTCAGCTATTTTTGTGCAGGAAAACAATTTGGCTTGTGACAAAAAGCTGCCAAACCAGGTTTCCTAACCTGATGGTACACAATACAAAATGCAAAAAGAAGTGAAATTTCATAGAGGCCAGTTTCTAAAAAAAAAAATTGAAACCCCCCTTAGGTGCTCCAGGTGGACCCCAGACCATGTGCTGTAGGTCATGGCTTGATTTCGGGCCCAGTCTTGGCTGCGCTTATTCGAACATACTGGCATCACTAATCATCTCTGAAATACTTTTTAATATTCAATGCTGCAGAGTTACCCATTCTTCAGCGCTGGCTGAGAAATTGAATGCGTTCTGTTTCTAATCAGATGTAAGGCCTATTTACTGAGCAGTCAAACACTTCAGAAGAGCAAACTTTTACTTCAGGATGTGTCAGTTTTTCCCCACTGATTTCTCTCCCTTTCACTTTGCTATTGTTTGTTTGTTTTGCCTGTCATGTGGCACTGCTTTTTCCAGCGTGGGCTCCAGGATGTGCATCTCCAGCTCAATCCTCCTCTCTCCTGTCATGTCCTCTCGTCCTGTATCTGGTCCTCATTTCAGACCTTATAATTTCCCTGCTGCTTGTATCTGTGGAACTTTTTGGGGTGAATTTCTGTCTGTTCTTGCAGGATTATTTTTGGCTGTGTCAGTGGTTGCCACAGCGGCAGGCATCTTTTCGCCTGTCACTCACGTCTCGTCCTTTGTGGCCCTGCGTGATCTCCTCCTGCATAGTGATAGAAATAGATCCAGTGTGGGCCAACCACATACAGTGTGTGTAAGAATGTGATAGCTTGGAATTACTATATGAAATTCCATCAAATTGGTCAAATGACTCAGATTCTGAAAATGTCTACAGTAAACTGATGACTATACAGTTAGTTTTGGAGAACTAAACTCCAGATGAACGTGTGTGCATGCAGGGACTGTGTGTCTCTGTGAGTGTGTGTTTCCAGGGTTAGTCAGTGTCACTGATAGCCTCATCTTTTACTGAGTAGCTCTTCTGCAGTCAGACCTTCTGGCATCTCTCTCTCTACCCCCCACCAGCATCAAAGACATGAAATGCTATAGTTTCTCTCACAGATGGTCCATCTAGAATTCTAAAGCAGCATCTGTGATATCAGTCATCGACAGAGTTTAAAAGAACACTACAGTTAAGGTTACGTTGCTTTACAGTGAATGTCTGACCTCAGCTTACAGGCTACTGAAAGGGAACTTAGTCATGTGGTATAATTCAAGGTTTAGTTCTACGGCATCGTCATGTTCCTCTTTACAAGAGAGAAAAGTCTGTTTTCTAACCTTCTCCCCCAAAGTGAGGTTGACTAATCATATCTCAGCAATGCACAGCAGGCCTATCAGGTTTGGGATTTCTCCACATGACAAAACAGTGTGACTGTATTAGGAGCAATATTATGTATTTTAAGAGTTTGGAGGTACCTTTCTTTCTCTCCTTACCAAAAAACAAAATGTAAGGAGTGTACAGAGTGAATGCTGTGCGTATCTGCTTGAACATATGCTGCAATGCTTAGCATGCCATGCTAACTTGCTGATTATCTATAATAGTATTCAGTCTAATCTGAAGCCAAGGAGCACATCATTAGCTAACTACTTGATGACTATAAAAAAGTGTCATGTCTATATAGTAAATTTTCCTATGTTTATATTTCATATAAGTAGAAGTTGTGTGAATCCTACTTAAATATAATAATCCAATAACAAAATAGTATTGCACTCATGGGAGAGTTTCCTCCATTGAGTACTTTACTTTTGATACTTAAATAAATGGAATGAATGTGCTTGTGATGGACTTGTCTAAAAGTGTGACATTGCTGCCTCTACTCTGGATGTCAATGTCATATTAGTCATCAAGTCTATATATAGGTATACATATTTAAAGCTGGTAAGTTAAGCAGATTTGTTTCATATCAGTACATTAATTTGTACATTGGGTTTGTTGGTTAGTGTCTCAGGTGGTTTCACATGCTCGTAATGACATAAACACACATTTCTTGAGAGCCTGAATTTGATGGTTTAACATCTAAAGAATATTTACCAAAAGGAAATGACAACTGTAATCATCTCACATCTTGCTGTGAGGAAAACTTACATGAATGCAAATCCTTATTCTTTGAGTGTGAGGTGGGATTCCCCTACTTTCATTTGAAGTCAAAGGGATCATTACATGAAAAGGGAGATGTCATCAGTTGTCAGCTAGGTGCCAGGAGTCGGGGGAGAGCCAGAGAGACCATTTCCTATCCCATCAGCACCTGGGACTTCTTGCTTTGATGACATCACATGGGTCCGTGCCAGCGGAGGTGCTAACTGCCCGGTGTGTGTGTGAGTGTGTGTGTTTGATGTGTCTAAGTGTTTGTTGCCAGGCAGGATAAAAACCTGCTGCTCCTGTGGCACCAGGCCAGGCTATTTCCAGATTATCTTCTGTGCTTTAAATTCATTGTGAAATGTTTGTGAAGCATCTGTCATATGGACTACAATCTCAGGCTCGTACAGGTCCAGATACATGTAAACACTCAGCTAAGACATCAAATCTGAAATAATAACTGGTTTTGAAACAATAACCTGAATGAAGGCCATTGTACTGTTAGAGCAGTATTAATTCCAGATACCCTCACTGCAGTGCTGTAACACAGCAGTGATAGGACCTGTATCTAGTTGCTCTTTGTGTCTTGGAGCTCTTTTAGAGGAATCTGAGCAAGCACACAGGAAAAGATGCATTTTATTTCAATCCAAGGGGAAAGGGCTCTGTTTGATCAACAGCTGGCTTCTCCAAGTAAAAGCGTAAAAACAGTACCTAGTACTAAAGATCATGATTTAAAAAGGCCCAAGGAGGATTAAACCCAAAACGAATATACGCCTATCTTCAATTTTTATGGCTCTGCTGCTCCAGTATTGATCCAGCCAGTTTCTATTACCCAGCTAATGAGGAAAGTTGGTGGAGCACATATTTCTGACTGGGTCCTTTTATTTGTCTCGTACAGCACTTTGTAACAACGTTTTGACAAGTGCTCAATAAATAAGGGTTAGTGTAATAAAAGTCAGCAGAGTAAATCAATAAATAGGTTGATGTACAAAATTACTGTTAACTGTTAACTCAAATTGAAGTCTGAGAGGTCAATTTGTCTTTTTTTAAAGCCTGGGAATAATGCTATAAGAGGAATGTTTTTATTAATCCACATCCTTTATTAAAAAAAAATATTCATGAACTTAGTGGTTTCCTAATTTAACCCATGGAAAAAAGTTTTAACAATGCTATATAAACTGCCATTCACCATGTAAAATCCAGCGATAAGAAAATAAATTCTTGATGGTTATGTTGAAGTGATAAACACAATTCTACTTTGCTGGGTGTGTGAGGAATCACACAGTAAGAGTAAAGATATGTGCAAATGTGTTCAAGAATGATATGTATGCATATACTTAGTCAAAAAGATCTGGTGAGGTCGTCATATTTTGCTCAGGGGTCTGAGCTACAGGAGGTTTTGGAGGGCACCGACCCGATGGCACCAGAGCAGGTGTTAGGAATACCTTTATAAATAGCCAGTTTTCTTGTTGATGCTAATATAGAGGCATCAGTTTTAAAATGGGAGGGTTTAATAACGGAAAACTCTGTGTAGTTGCATAACCCAACTGCAGCTATTTCACAATTTTAACCATGTGTTTAAAATGTCAACTGTTACATTGAGGATTGAGGATGAGTTGATCTCCTGCCAGCAGGAGGGGCACTAATTTACACTCTTGTGGGCTTTTTTGTGCAAGAAAACATCCTATATAGTGGTAGGGTTTCACTGAAATTATCCACTTTTCTGCACTTCATCATAACAAATTATAATAAATATAAATATCATACTGTTTAGTCTGAGTTAGACCAATGCCCTGTCTGAGAAGTTGGTCGTAGAGAAAATTACAATTTTTCTTTAATGGACGTTGAAATGTTTTCTCTTTTTTATGTCTGCACATTCTTATATTACTTCATTTATTAAGCATGCATTGCGCCAAGTTTATATTCCTCCATCACTGGAGTGGATGTACAGTTTGAGCTTGTCCAGTAGCCAAGCATAGGAAGTTTCCAACTGTTGTGACGAGGCTGGGCAGAAAGATGACTGGGCGATGTTTTAATACGCTGTTTAATTCCCATTAGATACGGTCTGGTGCTGCCCTGGGGTTTCACTGTATGTGGCAGGCTTCCCACACACACACACACACCACCACCAGTACTGTCTATTGCCTCCTTTTACAGATCTGATGCTATGTTTTTGTGAACATCTCCCTGATCTGTATCAAAGGGGTTCCTTTGAGAGTTGTTGTGATGAGCCAGTAGCTCAGTAAATCAGCCTA
>CAFUXE010000508.1:98522-135617 GCA_903364295.1 Serranus cabrilla
CATGGCTCTTCTAGTCATCTGTTACAATAGAGGCCCGACTCGTTTCGTCTGATCCCACCGACCACTTTCAACTGCTGCCAGGGCCACAGGAAGCCAGCCATGCTCGGTGTGCAAGTGTGTGTGTATGGGAGGGGGTGTTTGTGCATGTGTGTGTGTCCAGCAGGGAAGGGGTCTCTTGTCTCTCGATTTTCCGCCCTGATTGGAGTGAATGAGTAGCCATTCTGTTGCCCAGCTGAATCTCTCCATCTCTCGTTTTCTTTGAGTTCACAGTGTGGAGGCAAAATGACACACTCTTACAGCTCTAGACGTGACATCATCCAGGCCTGATGCCTGTTTACAAGCCAAGGATGCACACCGCTGCAAAGTATTAGCCTTTTTTATGTTTAGTATAAGTCTTATATATGATAAATTGAATCCTGTGTCGTGGTAAAAATTACAAAGACACAGGGAATATTATCCTCTGATTTTCTGCCTAATCAGTTTAATGGATTTTTTTATGCCTCAAGGCAAAAGGCCAATAGGCTTTTGAAGGCAAAGTTGTAATTAATAACATTACGCTGCCAGCTGTTACACCTGTGCTTTTCAGGATTTCTGCTTTGGAAAAGGGTCTAAAGGAAAAAAGGTGGCAAAAACATTCGAATGCCGAAGGGTAAAGGACTCACACTAAAGGAATTATTTTTGGGTTGGAAGTGTACACAATAAATTTAGTATGAAGTCATGATAATTCACTTTTTCCTTTTCATGTAGCAGCAGTGTTGTGAGCACCTGAATCTGTTACACTTTATTTTGAACTTTACCATCTTAAATGTAAGGAAGTGAAGAAGCTGAGCTCAGGCTGTGACTCCTTCATAAAGCAGCCTGTGTTTGAATAACTTATAAGCTCAGGTCTCAAGTTTACCATGAATCTCACAACATTACATCTGAGAGGACGGGAACTTTTCTTTCAAATCAGCACTCTTCCTTTCAACTAAGCTGCCGCCTGCAGCAACTCATATTAAATTACTGTATACATCAGGACATGTGGGGTCTTGATGGTGAACACTTTGTAGAGTGTGCATTTGTGTGTGTGCAGCACAGAGTTTACACATTTTTACAGATTTGTTTTCCCTGTAACCAAGGATTGACTTTAAATATGCCAGACTTCCACCTAATATCTCCTCAAATCCTTGTGAAAATTATGACTCAATCATCGCCCAGGGTAATGACTGTTTACACTCTGTTTTACAGCGAGGTTTTAAAACGATCAATCTGTTCAGTGGGAGTGTTAACGCCCAGACTCGTATCCCTTGCCCCAGGTCTTCTACTAATTTTCTTTAGTATAGTACGGATACGATAATGAGCATATGCAAAGTCCTTGGCCAGAATATGTGGAACGGATATTGTATGTAAAAGTTGTGCTGAAGGTGGAGGGCCAACAGTGAGAGGTTACATGGATTGAGGGCGCTCTGGCAAGCGTGTCTGCTCACATCCTCCCACACACCAGTGCCAAGCACTAAACCACAGAAACACACACATACCACACAGGCTGATATGTACTGCACACACACATGCAAGCCAACATTACAACACACATACATGCATACAGGCAGTTTTGAATACAAAAGCAGGAGCAACATACATTCAGTTAGACCCAGAAAACATACTGTTAGGTTGTTGTTAAGGCTGTTTTTATCATGTTGGGTTCAAATGTATCCATAAATGGGCATATCATTTCATTTATTATAATAGAAGATGTTTACATGCTTTAATGTTCTGTTTGGTCAGAGTTTCATTGTGATTTCTCCCAAATCTCTGCACCATCATTGCAGCTGGGGAATGGCTATGTGCATTTCTACGTAGATTGAGTGTTTTGATACTTACACCATATTTATACAGCACCTAGACCTGATTTATAATAAAAACAATCCTTGTCTACAAGATGGGACCTATAATGTAATACATTACATGTGGTGGTGGCTGTGATTTTGGTTTAATTCCCAGGCAGTTTGTATAAAATGAAATATCTGCCTCGCTGTGATGTGGAGGCTGCTGTTGGATGAATAAGAAATATGAACTGGGAAATCACTAAATCTAAATGTGAAAGTTATTTGGCTTTCTATATCCCTTTTGATAAGAGAAATCCCCTCATCTGCCCCTAAGTGTCTGCATGAACATGTTTCATGCACATGCACAAACCCACAGACACAGCTGGGATCATTACTCGCTGTCAGAACAATCGTTTAAAGACAATCATACCAAACAAAAGGCAAGCATTTTCTGACAGTTCTCATCTTGGATTACAAATCAGAGAATGTGCCAGAACCACAGCAGAACAAAACACAATGTGACTCTTTCTGTGCACGGACTGACGAGGTAACATGACAAAACATGAGTGGGAAGAAACACATTAAAATCAAAGAAAGTGTTGCATATCTCTGACTTGTACGGATCCTGTGAGATGCTCCACAAAAACAACAAAATAATGGAGTAGAAGAGACGAACCTCGACAGCTCAAAAAGAGCATTGTTCCCCCTGTGGCCTTATTATCCGAGCTGGTCTTCATCAGCCCTCTTTATAAGTTCCAATTGGAGCTCATTTGAGGATGTGATTAGATTCCTGATAATAGATCATGTTTACTCTCAGCAGCAGGGGGCTCTCCTCATGTTGGCCGCCATTCAGTGTGTGACAATGTGTGTGTATATTTTCCAAGCCCACAGGATGAGCACTGGATTGTGTGGCAATGGTGGCTAGAGTCAAAGTGCCCTGAAAGGAGAACTGATTACTATACACTTTCAAAACAATTCTTCAAATTATCACCATTTGAGCTATTATATCAGTATCTACTGCCCCAGTAGTTTAAAAACTGTTTTTTTTTATTTTTTTTTATTTTAATGCAAATCTTTATTTGGTATCAAAAGAAATCCAGACAGCCAGGATATAACAAAGTATACAAGGATTAATAATAGTTGCAATAAGGATAAATTTAAATATATATATCAAAAAAGTATATATATAGATACATATAAAAAGAAAGTTATATAATAAAATACATAAGGCACATAGGTATAAGGTTTGTTTTCATATTATTTTGAGGTTACAGAAATATATTTTTTAAATGCAGAAGTGTCCGTTCACATTTCTTATTTGTCATTAGTTCTAAAGTGTCAATATAAAAGTTTAATTCTACAACAAAAACATTAAAGTTTGGTAGGGATTTGGAGAACTTCATCTTGTGGATGTGAAACTTACCCATTAGGATCATAAGATTTATTAAAAAGTATAATGTTTTGTCTTTGTGTTCAAATTTTGAGATAATATCTCTGGACCCTAATTTTATGGGCTGTCCAGTTTTATCAAGGATGAGTTTTTCCACTTCCCCCCAAAATGCAGAAGACAATGGGCAAACATAAAACAAATGTAGTATTGTCTCAGGCTCTTTTTTACAAAAAGTGCAATTTTCATCCACATCAGCAAACTTGGAAATTGACTTATTACAACAATGAACCTCTCTGGTCTTATTTGAGAGACAGTATTGGAAGGAACACAACCACGTCTTACGCCAGTTTATTCCACTCAACTGTGAATCCCAAACAAATTTTCCTCTTGGTGAAATCTGATTTTGCCTCTGTAAGGTTTTTCTGACATGTTTATTTATGCATTTGTTATCCATTATATTAATCCCACCAATTGACAATGAAGGTATTTGAACATTAACATTTTGATAACTTAAGTGGCATTTTATTAGCTCAATCATACCAGATGGGATAGCCTTCACAATAGAAGCAAATTCTCTGTATTTGACTGGAAAGGCTTTGGCTTTTAAGAAGTTTTCATAGCTATAAAGACTTCCATTATCATCAAACAAGTCCGTCACAAAGATTATGTCCTTCTCAATCCAGCTCTCGTTATGTAAACTTTTGTTCTTAATAGAGTTTAAAAACTGTTACACCTCTGACCACACCCAACAGTGATGTCATGGTGCAGTGACACACTCTGAGAGAGTATTTCTACATCACTGGAGTAAGGTGAGAAGTTAAACCACTTTCCAGAAACAAGAATTTCTACATCTGTTATGATGTTCTATAAATGCTACCAACAAAATGTCAATGAAAAGACACGCATCCAAACCAGGAAGGAATTAAAGATGAGCGCAAACAAACATAAAAGGACAGCAGAGACGCAAAAGACTTCAAAGAGACCAACATTACTAAAAAGAGACACAAATCCACTTCAGAGAGACTCAGAGTAACTACAAAGAGAAACAAAATGAGTTCCAAAAAGAGATGCAAAACGACTAGAAGTGGCAAAAAAAACCCCACAATCAATAAAAATTTACAAAATGGACAAAACAATTAAAAAGTGACACAAAACAACTATAAAGAAACACAAAACAACTACAAAGAGGCACAAAATGACGACAAGGAGGCTTAAAAAAACTGTGATAAATGCATATCGAGGTCTAAGACACAAAGCAAGAAATAAACAGTTTAAACAAATGCAACATCTAATGGAGGAGAGGTGTAGAAGAGGTGGTGGTGCCTTTTGCATATCTGGGACCATTGTCTCATAATGACCCACAATGTTAAGTTATTTGGCATTCATGTGTGTAGACAGACAGCCGGCTGAGGAGGACATTATTTCTTACTACTATTTGTATTGCTATTGTCATACATACAGTTAGTTGGATACAGCTTGAAAAATATTTTAAACCAATTTCCATTTGAGTTCCATATATACTGTTACATGCTTCCTGTTATATAGGTAAGCGGATCATTTACATATAAGTATAGATTTAGGGGTGAGTCATGCTGGCCTCTTTTTAAAAAAATGTTTTTATGTATGCATGAGCAAACTCTCTCCCACTCTGTTTATGTCTGGCACTGTTGCAGCACTTGAGGAGACCTATGATTTGGTCACACTGAGTTCACAGTGCAGGGAGTCAATCTATTACTTTAAAAATGGACTGTTTCCCCTTCACCAGTATTATTTTCATGAAAACTGAACAAAATCAAAGTGCCTTCGTTTCTTTGTAAGGATCAAGTACGGCAACCTTTTCAAAAAGAAACACTTAATCAGCTCCAATCATTCCTAATTGGCAGAAAGGGACGCTAACAAATTAGAATTTCACTGCATGGTATTGAAATGTTGGTACTTTTGTTTCATTTAAAAGCTGCACGGTGTTGGCAGTGTACAGGCAGCTGTACAACCTGAGAGTAAACATGGCCTTTTAATCACTTATTCATAGCATTCCTGCTGCCTCAAGGCCACCCTTGTTGGCAAACAGTGCTTTGTAAACCAACAAAAGTGCACTGCAAAGAACCAGTGTATAATGATGCTGTTATTAGAGCATGCACACAGCAGTAATGCTTTTGATACACACTAAAGAACCAATTAGCAGCAGACAATTCTCAGGGTGCACAGGACCAGGAAATTAAAGCACTTAAACGTTCAGGCGAGCAAGAGATATAAATGTGGCTTATTTTCTCATTCCCTGGTATTCAATACAGAAGAAACTAAGGGTTTATTAGTCATTTATCTCACGTTTCAATGAAGAAAACAGCCGTTTGGATTGACTGCGGTGTTTATCACTCAATCCCCATTATCTCTATTGAGACACCTAGTTTTCTATCGCTGATTTCGCACACAGTTTCTAATTTTGTAGACAAATATAGACATGGAAACACGGAACAATAAATGTGGACATGAAGCAGATCCTTTGCTCCACGTGTGTTGACAAAGCCCATATACTTCTAGTTAATGACAGCAGCGGCTGATTTGTCACTTGTTATTCTATTTTTTAAATAGTGGGCCGTTCATTTCAGTTTTAGCAGGGCTGTCATTTGTAGTTTCCAACTATCAGTTTTGTGGGCTGAAATGACAACCATGCTAGCAGATTTGGCTGGATAGCTAATTAAGCTAACAATAGTTCCATTGGTTGTTTAAAAAAATCTCATTGTGGATGATTTTTTTCCTGTTGAGCCATTTTTAAATTCTGTGAAAGTATCAAAATGCACGAATGTCTGCACTAATGCAAAATGTCATTTGTGTAATGCTCACAGCCTAAATTCAAAAATTCGTCTTTAAATAAGCTGTCAGGACGTCCCTATGGATGTGATGTCACAGCTTGACTGTATATACATAGAAAGAGCCACTACAGTGCTGTTGCAGTCATTGTCTGCCTGTAGTGACAGTGCAGATATGCCAAGAGAACCAAGAGCTCTGGAAAAACTGACCAATCAGAGCAGATTTGACTTTTTTCAAAAGGGAGCCTTAAAGAGACAGGCGCTCAAACGGAGCATTTCAGACAGAGGGTGAAAACGGGTATATTCAGACAGACATTATGAGAAAAAGTATGTGTTTTTTTTAAACATTAAAGCTTGTAAAAATGTTCTAGTAGAAACCCAAAAAAACAGTGATGAACCTGAAAATGAGCATAATGTGTCGCCTTTAAATATGAACTTGATAGCTCTACACATAAAACGCTTACAGCCTCCTCTGCATCTGATGCCAAAGTATATAGTTTGTATCATTTAACAGTCAATGTTGCTCTTGTGTTTAACATTCAAAATGGTATATTTTAGGAATAGTTAAAACATGTTTTTTAAGTTGTCAACTACATTTTGAACTTCTTGGTAGAACTCTTAAATGTAGTAATAAAGCTTCATAAACTATACCTGTTATTGCTCAGGTCTGGCCGTCTTTAGCCATGTGGATGTCAGGATATTGGAGCTTGACTTGCATTATGGGAAATGTTATTATACCATAAGGTATTGCATGAGAGAGAAGATGGGTCAGAAAGGCCTTTGACAAACATTTACAGAACAGAGCAATTAATTCTTAGTCATTACCCATAATCCACTGCTGGGCATTTGCCTGTCCACAGCAAAGGTCCCAGAAGCCACACATGGACAATGCACGCAGACACACTGGGGGGATTTGGTGTCTGACTAATTAAACAACAGATTAGAAAGTGAACAGTGTCATAAGAAGAAAGAGTATCAGAAGGCAAATTATAAAGCCATGATCCTCTCAGCCTACTTGGGCCTCTCATCTGCTGAATAAACTGGTGGTGTGTAGACTTTCAAACGTGTTATTTTTGTTTTATAGCCAGAGTCGAGCCTCTTCTGACTGCTGCTTCCAGCAGTGTGATGTACAACCTGTCGCTGATTTATGGTTTCCCAGGTAGCCAGAGAGCACAAGATAACTGTAGTTGAAGTGACTATGACTAGTGATTAATGCTTCTGTTGGTTTTAGCAGTTTCAATGTCAAGACAAAGTGTGACTTACCAACAATCTTCAAGGGATATGACAATTCATTTCTCATTTGAAAATGCAAATAGCTATAAAAAACAAAAAATAAATATACTTTTATTCTGAAATACTGTGATTTATGACAAATCTCTTCATGCACTGATATGGCTAGTGCAACATATAGTCAGTTGTATTAGACAACATACAATCCTCCAGACTGTGAACTGCAGGAAATCTGGCTGTGGCTGTTCAATTTGTGGCAGTCTATCCTCATCTTGTGGCCTGCTTTGGTACTGCTACGAAGTCAACCATAAAAAGAAAAAGATGGCAACATTTTTGTGGTGCTTTACTGATAGATGTTTATTGTCAGCCTTCAACTGCCGTGACAGAGCTGCAGAAAAGCACACACCACACTGTCAGTCACAGAAAAAAGGCGTAGTCTTAGTACCAATAGTAGTTTTGTATTCCTCCTTTTCTCTTTCCTTGTCATTACTTGACTCAATTTCTCTGCATGGATCAGTATAATGTTATGATATCTCATTTAAAGGGGAGAACCTTTCACTGTGAATCTACTCTTACTGACATTATGTCAATTACTTTTTTGGATTACAGGTTGTCAGAAATTGTATGTTAAGATACGCAATTTGAGGCATTATCTAAATGTCACCATCTAATAAACGCTATTTTTCACACATTTCCAGAACAGAAATCTACCCATTAAATAGTGCCAGCTTCAACATTTTTGTTTCATTCTGTAGAAATATTACAGTCAAAGGATATTACATGGGGAATTTGGAATATCTTTTTTTTCATCATGCCATAAATAATACTTTCACTTCCATTGTCTCCACATTTTTGTGCAGCAAAATAAACACTTCAATGTGTATATTGGATTTCTTCTTTCCACAAGCCTGAAAAGGAGGCTGTCATAAAAGCAAAATAGCCAAAATCTTGAAATTGACTAGAGCATAAACAATGTTTTTGCCTGTAGTATCTCGGTTGAAGACGGTGCCAGACAGCGAAGCAGAAACACAGAGAGTCAGCAGGGTCCAGGCAGATGGATGACCTGACTGGCAGAGATAAAGATGATGTGGATAAGAAAGGAAGTGAAGGTAAAAGAGCTATGATCAGTTGACGCTGTTGGTCAAGCACCAACATGACACTAGCAGATGTGATGCCGTTTGAAGCAGCACGCCACCCTCCTGGTGGGTGTTGTGGGAGACAGATAACTCAGCAGACAGCCCGTCCTGCCCGAGGGCCAGACTGATTTATAGGGTAGACTTACTGCATCGTCAGGGCGGGGAGGAGAACAGGGTCCCCTGTTTCAGCACCACTCACACTGGTTGCAAGGAAATATCTATTTTATAAATCTTGTCCAGAAACTTTTTTTTTTCTTCTTGGTTGTTTACTTCCTACTCCTGAACTTTAATGGGAGCATGTTTCAAGTTTTCTTTGCAATGATTCTAAGAATAAATCTGCATTATATACAGCAAGAATTAAGTCCATATCTGGTGTAAGTTCTTCTTTTGAATTGAATATTTGCTGTTGTTTTTGCAGTGCACGAGGCTTAGGTTTTGACATCATGTTGCCATATTGTTTTCTCCCAGAATTCCTCTGAAGTCATACTGAATGTGTAACCCTGTTTGACCACGCAGGTCAAAGAGCAAGCTCAGCTATTTTACCTCTGGGAAAGGTGGAAGTTCAGCTGCCTTTTTCAGCTGGCTGCCAGAGCAAGTGAAACAGCTGCTCTGCAGGTTTTGTTGTCATGGCACATAGAGCATGCTCACAGAAGTCCGTGTTTAGGTTTGCACTTTACTTCATCTTCTGTGTTTACATCTGCATTTTAAATGTAGGTTGTATGTTAGCAAATAAAATAAGACAAAGGCAAAGGTCTCATTTATTTAAGACTAGCATAGTCGGTTCTGGGGAGTACTGCATGTAATTAAACTAGTTGTTCAACTGAATATTGGATTTTTGTTGTTTGTATGACCTGTGAACATATGGGAAAATCTTTAAATATTCTCAACTCAGTAGGAGTTTTGTGAGCCTGTGTTCTTTTTTTAAAGAATACTTTGTTAAAATGTGATATTATGTAGTCATTTTCCACCAACAAAGCAGTTTGGCCTACTTTTCCTAAGTAGCTTCAGTAAACCAAACTAGACTTGTGGCTCTCCATTTAGCTCCATTTTGGTCTCCACCAACTCTTGATGGAAATGTGTGACCCTTTGGCTGCTAAATGTTTCACTTTATTAACTAGCTACTTGATAACTTTGTCTGTCATTTGATGCAGGGATTGCAATTCAGTGTACTTTTAACTGGTTGGAAATGGTTCATAAGGCTTCATTTGGCCTTCACCACAGTAAAGATTCATATGGGTCATTAAAGCTGCTTGCAAAGACGATCTACACGAGGAGAGAGCAGTGTGGGGATGATACATGATTGGGTATTTATTACCGTGGTCATTCACAGTACAGAGTCAGTTGATCCACACAAAGTTATTTTCAGTTTTCACATATGCTTTTGATTATGTTGAAAGTGACAGCATGTTTGGAGCCAGCATATCCCCTACAAAAAAGATACATCTTAGAAATGATCAAACATCATTAAAGAAGAACTTATATTCTCACACTGACTGAAAACATGATTCCAAAAAGGGTTTGATGTGCTTTCAGGGTACTTCTTTGATGAATTCTGTAGAATAAAAAAAAACTAATTAAAAAGCAGTGGGGAAGTACAGAAGGCAGCTAAAGGCTTATATTTGTGTGGATATCATTACATTAGTGGTGCCTATTATCGCTGCACAGCACTGTAGCATTGACCGTTTATAACTGTAATGTTATATAGAGGAATACAGAAAAATTCTAATTTGCTGTGCAAAATAAGCCAATTACAGGAAGCAGTAGTACAGAGCATTGTTGGCACTTTTTGTTGCATTCTGCTATGAACTTTAAACAAAGCATTTAGAATTCTTCTGTTTCTCAGGCTTTTTTTTACTTCCCTTCTCTTAATTGACTCAGAAAGGAGCAAACCAGGATTCTTTCCAGGCTTCTGTCTGGCTTGAATTCTTTCTTGTCCCGCGCTCCTTTTTCCTCTCTGTCAACCTCCTGCTGCGAGGAGTTTCTCTCTGACAAGGTCAGGGGCTGCGGTACTTCCCCAGTCTCCTTGCAGATCTCAAGACGTCTTCAGTCTGGACCCACTGCTGCTGCTGAGATACAAACACTGTAGGAGGTTGGACATGAATGTCCTTAATATCCTCCTCCTCTTTCTTTTTTCATTTCCTGCTCATACTCTTTCAAATATTCCGTCAGCTTGCATCATCCTTCTGTCGTGCTGCACATCTGCCACCTTCTCTTACATTTCCTTCTTTTACATCTCTTCCTCCACGGCCCAATCTTTCTCCACCTGCTTTCCTCACCTCCTCCTGTCCTCCTCTGTCAATGTGCAGAAAGCATTAACCCTCACTCAGGTCCGGCCCGGGGCGGTGGGAAGGATTAAATTACCCCAGGAAGGGTAACACTTGTCTGGGAAGTGTCCACATTTAAAGTTGGTGCTGGGATATTGATATTAATCTCCCCTACATCTGCCGACAGTTGCCTCCTTCCAGACACAGACAGACAGGGGACTGTGGGAATGGGAGGCTCTGTTCATCCTGTTATTAATCTCACACACTCCCCTTTGCATTCATTAGATATTAATGAATGATTATAATAGGAAGAAATGACATATAAAGCCTGTTTGAAGGCGCTCCCCTATGTTGATTAAATGTAATGGAATTTTAGATCTAAACTTTAGATCTAAAATTCCATTACATTTCATTTCTTACTTGCTTTAGATTCTAAAGTAACTTATTACTGTACATTACCCATACAATATTTTAACATTACCACACACCATTGCATAATTTGCAGCCCTACACATGTAAGAGTACAGTTTGATCTCTACAAAGACCTTGAATTTAGCTGTTTACTTGTTTTTTTTTTATTGTACACTAGCATCAAAGGAAGTGTTGATTGGACCACTTTGAAAAAAGAGTTATTGCCATGAAATTTTGTGCAAACATTCATGATCCCCAGAGGAAGAATTGTAATGTTTCTGATTTACGTTTGATCTGGTGCTGCTGTAAAGTTAAAATGTTAACGAGTGTTTTGTGCTACTGAAAAAGTGTTGGCATGCTAACATGCTAAAATCAGATGGTGAACATAAACATTTTACCATGTGAGCATGCTGATGTTACCGTTAAACCCCAAAGCAGCATTGTGCGGCCTCACAGAGGCATGGCTGTGATTTGTGTTGTTGTTTCAGCTTAGCCTGCATGATGATTGTTATTATCCTGCATTGAGACTATACTTTATTTTATTCAGTATTGTTGCAAAACAAAAGGTAGGTGCAAGACAAAAGTGGCACTGAGTTTGTTTCCTTTTAATTAAGCTATGGACTAGTGCCCAAAAATGCTGCTAAATGTTTGTCATGAAGTCCCAAAACACAGAAATGTTTGTACTGAGTGTGGTGCCGCCACAAAGCAAATCTACTCACAGGGACGCATCACCTGTTCATTCAAACTTAGCCAAATTGTAACTGTTGGCCAGTTACATTTCTACATCTGTGCAGCTCTTATTATCTGAGGACAATAAGATCTGTCACTGAGTTATAACTCCGGTAAGAATATCTTTAAATAACATCCATCACTCCATGTTTTTTGTTTTTTTGTTTTTTTGCATTAGCTTAAATAGGTAACACACAGATTTTTATCAAAATTACATACCTTGCTATTTATACAATTTCTACTTGCCATGACATCTGAGTGTCCCCTTCACGTCTGGGTAATGTGCCAATCGATTAAAATGACAGGGCTCAGAAAGGCCATCAGCTCTGTACTGCCATGATTATTCTGAGATAATTTAATGGATTCATGTTTAAATCTGTCTTTGACCTTTTAGCTGAATGTAGCTCTACAAAGTGAACTACTTTTATGGTCTGATGTTGTTCGTTGGGTCAGTCTTGATTAAAGAAACAGACAATATGGCTTACCAGTCAAGGTCTGTGCTTATGTGTTTGTGTGTGTGTGCCTGGGCATGCTGCCATCTCTGATATGAGATGTTGATAGATGTGTGTCACCTTGGCTCCCTTAACGGCAGATGCAGCACCAGTGTGCCATAATAACTGTTTAGGAGAACCACAATGCACTGCTGTCCTGCTGCCCTTCAGCAGTAAATCTGCTACTTAATTGGTGGGAATGCTGGAAGCACGTCCCGTTGTTCATGATTCTTCATTATTATTTTTCTGCCACATTTTTTGATTACTTGCACATTTGTCATTGTAGAAACTTCTATCAAACATCAAAATATTCAGACCAATTAGGATATTTGTGGGTATATTTTTCATTCATAACCTTTTTTTCAGAAATATTCCACATATTTTTTCTCCCTTCAACCAAATAACACAAGTGTTACTCTTTGACACTTTTTTCATACATTCATTTCTCATTCATGCTTCAGTGAGAAACTCCATTTAAACCTTAAAATGTTCCCCATCTTTCTGAACAATGACATTCAATTTTCAAATCCCCTCAAAAATATTTAAATATTTAGACTTATTGGATGCCTCTCTTACATTTTTACATTAGTGTTATGTGTATTGCTAACTTCAAACCATTTGACTGCCTCATAGACACCAATGTGAACTGACAGCAAAACATTCTGGAGGAAATTTAAAAAAATAAAAACTTTCTTTACTAGCTTTTATTTCATATTTCAGAAACACACACACAAACACACCTGTGTTGACTTTGATATTTGGTGGGCTGTGTCTGATAAATTGAATTTCTGACCTGACAAAGGCTTAACACGAAAATGACCCTGTCACTAAAATGATTACAAATCCTCCTAGGGGGGATAAACATTTCATGCCAATTAATAGAAGTGAGTTTAGTTGTTCCTTAAACCAAAACATTTCCATCTACAGATGGTTAGAGAAGAAAAATCTGAACACCAGCTTGCTTAAAAACATGTCATTTCCATGTCTTTAGAGATCTTTAATCGATATTTGTGAACATGAACTACTCTGTTAAAGCCAGAAACCTGCAAATTAAATCTCAAACTTGTGATGTAATCAGGTATAAAGTCTGCTCCATTGGCAAAGAATGGAAGAACGATTTAGTGGATCACCAGGATATTTGTTTTCTGTATTAAACCCAAATCAGCTTTTTTCTATGAAGGTGTAATACATTTGTGGATGTATTATCTGTTTCAGAACTTCCTGCATCCTTTTCCCCACAAAAGGAACCGGTTCCGTTCCAGATTGCACACCTTATTTTAAGACGTTCAGAACATTTTGACAAAAAAAAGGAACCCGCAACATTAGATCGTAGTTGAAACCAAAATATAGCAGTTTTTCCTTGACTGCAGTGGGCGTTTGATATTCAACAGGTTGGAAAGAGACGATGGCGTCTTGCACATAATAGTCTTCTACATCCTCTTTTGAATAAAAGCTTTATGTTTTGGAAAAAAAAAGATTCTAAGAATCTTGATTGGGACTGGTTCTAGGTCTGAAATTGTTTGGTGGAAAAGGGTTATTAGTGGCATCTTTACCATTGTTCCATATCTATTGTGCTTTTTGAGTAGTTAGAGACTGTAAACTTGATGAGACTCATTGTATGAGTTTTAAAAATGGGTGTAGTTCTGTACAAAATGTCATAGCAACCCAGCCAATAAGCTGAGATTTTTCATTCTTGACCACAGTTGTGTACTGACACACCCACATTGCCATTACAACCACAGGATTTGTCAAAAAAGACCACCCACCATCACTGACTGATATACAGTGTACATGATATATGATGACTGCCTGTAGATCAGCCCTATAATTCCTCAGTGGTCAGTTTCCCACAGACTAAACATTAAAACAGTGCTTTATCTACAGTCTGGCAGTCACTCACATCACACACAAACCCAGATAACAGCGAGGGAGGAGGCGGCGGATGTCCTGCTGCATTACAGCAGGAGGTGTGACAGAGATGCAGAGGAGGGAAGGCCGCGCTCTCCGCTGTGGGAGAAACAGTTCAACAGTCAATCAAAGCACACTATAGAAGTGTGTCACCTGTGATTATGTTCCCTATCTGTTATCATCATGCTGACAACACAACCCGCAGAAATGTAGGGTTGCAGTGCAGTGGGACGTTGTGTATATATAAGTGTGTGTGTGGGAAAAGAAAGACGGGAATCTAAAGAGTGGAGGGATGAGAAATGCTTTCCCACACAGTTTGTTTATCTATCACCATAACATTTCAATCCATGCTCTCATGTCATCTTTTACTCACATCTCAGCACATATGTATAGCCCTCTAATCTCATCCAATCTAACATCAGTCACAACAAATGTAGATTTTATTTTCCCAAGTTCTGGCATAAAACACTGTGAGGCCTCAGAAGCCCCAAATCTTTGTGCTGCTTCCTGTTGATTGCTAATGCCCCTACTTGTTCCTCTCCATTCAGCCAAGCAGCAGGGCCTCTTGCCAGCTCCCACCTGTTTGTTTTTTTCCCTACTGACAAGACAAAAACACTCTGGCCACTCACCTAGTGCGCCCTTTGGTCAGCAAATAACAGAGCAACATGAAGCAGAGGTGGAACGTGACCTGTTTCCTGAATTGAATTATGAAGGGTGCATTAATTATGGGCGGCTCAGAGAAAATGCATCATCACTTTGAGGACTCATCGATTGATCTATGTAAGACAAGTGCTGATTGTTTGTGCAGCAGCAGTTCCTCTTATCCATCACCACACATAAACTATGTACTGCAAATTTGAGCAACTGTGAGGAAGTAATGCAGACACAATATACTATGAAATTGATTCTGTTGTTATACACTCACACAGCATCATGGATAAGAATCATTTGGCTTTCCATCCATTATCTGTCATTTAAACATTTCCTTTGATTCGATGTGATTTATTTTCTAGAGAAAATAATTAGCATACCAACATCTACAGTAAAAACTCCAGACAAAAAGCCATTTCTTGAGCTCTGCTGCATCCTAGTGGACAGATGCAAAACTTAACTGCAGGATAAAAATGCCAACTGTGGTAAACCAAAGAAAATTCTACAGGTCCCACAGTGAGTGCTTTTTTAAAAAAAGTTCATTTGTTCATTTTTGTTAAGTTGATTATGGAAACTGAAATTTACATTTGCACATTTTTTTTTAATCTTTTTTTTAATACATTTTTCTAACCCAACACCCAAAGTGATAAGAGATTAAAATAATATTAATTAACAAAAATTGAAGCAGTAGTCGTTGAAATATTCAGACTTTCTTGTACCTAGTATGGGTCAGGCTCTAATCGCAAAGTTCTAGACTTCCCATAATGTGACATAACATTAATTTGTCATGCAGGTCATTCCTGTTTTACAGCAACATGTTTGTTCCTATGGATTACTTCCTTAGGATTTCTTTAAAATGTGCCAAATATTCATATATTTTGACCCTGGGGCAAAATAATAAACTACAAGAACTATGGAACCATAAGTGCACAAAATGTAGTTTATATAAAAAATGGAAAGAGCTATGACAGACAGAATATAAAAATATATACTCACTACATTTGCATCACAGAGCTATGGCTATCTTAATTCAAAAATATACCACCTACATATACAGTTAGGCCCAGAAATATTTGGACAGTGACACAATCATGATTGCATGATTTGGGCTCTGCATGCCACTGCATTCGATTTGAAATGAAACAACTACAACGGAATTAATGAGCAGACTTAAAGGTTTAATTCAAGGGGTTGAACAAAAATATACGATTAAACATGTAGGAATTGTAGCTATTTTTGTACATACAAAAGTAATTGGCAATTAAACAAAACCCTAAGTAAGATGTTACTTTTCAATATCTTGTTAAGAATCATTTGTAGGCAGAGACTGCCTGAAGTCTGGAACCAAACGCTGGTTTTCCTCCTTTGTGATGCGTTGCCAGGCCTTTACTGCAGCTTTCTTCAGTTGTTACTTGTTTGTGGGTCTTTCTGCCTTCAGGTTTGTCTTGAGCAAGTGAAATTCATGCTCGGTTGGGTTGAGATCTGGTGATTGACGCGGCCATTGCAGAATATTCCACTTCTTTGCTTTAAAAAACTCCTGGGTTGCTCTTGCAGTACGTTTTGGATCATCTGCACTGAGAAGCGCCGTCCATTCAACTTTGCTGCATTTGGCTGAACCTGAGCAGAAAGTATCCCTATACACTTCAGAATTCATCGCACTGCTTCTGTCACAACATCAATAAACACAAGTGACCCAGTGCCACTGGAAGCCATGCATGTCCACGCCATCACACTGCCTCCACCATGTTTTACAGAAGATGAAGGAACTGTACGGTGAATTTGGTTTGGTGGAGTGTGTGTGTGGAGAGCAGGCAGAGTCTCGGTCAGAAGACAATTGTAATGAGCAGAGTTTGGAAGTAAAGCAAAGGAGAAAGCAGGGTTTGATGCAACACCCGTAGATTTTATTTTTCTTTGAGTTGTTCTTGAGGTTTCGGTTGTTTTTGCCACAGTTCATTAGCATTTGTTTCTTTTCTTTAGCTTTCTTTAGGTAGTTGTGTGCTGCATCAAAAGATACAAACAAAAGAGAATACAATTAATTTGACAAGTGAGTGACCAAACAATAAACATTAAACAATAAATAAGGATGGCAGTACAATTCTAAACATCCTATCTAAACAGTTGAATGTTTAAAGGAAACAAACAATCTCACATGGCTCATAGCACGTGTCTGAACAAAGGATTAGCAGCAGAGCACATGGTCGCTAAGCTACTACAAAGGGTAAAATAATCTGATCACTCACGTTAACATGAAGACGCACACAAAGTTTCTCCTTGGATGTGGATGGACTGGTGTGTCAGCAAGGAGTGCAAAAGACGAAGTGAGGGGTGAACAAACAATTTATAGACTCCGCCCCTCACCCAGGAGGTCAGGTGATCAGTAACTGGCAAATGAGGAGTTTTGAGTCTTTTCAGAAGAAGTGGTGTGCTTTGGATCATGAGCTGTTCCAAACTTTCTTCTCCCCATCATTCTGCAGGTTGATCTTAGTCTCATCTGTCCAAAGAATGCTGTTCCTGAACTGGGCTGACTTCTTCAGGTGTTTTTTGGCAAAGTCAATTCTGGCCTTTCTATTTTTGAGGCTGATTAATGGTTTGCACCTTGTGGTGAATCCTTTGTATTTACTGTCATGAAGTCTTCTCTTTATGGTAGACTTAGATACTGATACACCTACTTCCTGGAGAGTGTTCTTCACTTGAGTGGATGTTGTGAAGGGGTTTTTCTTCACCATGGAAAGGATTTTGCGATCATCCACCACTGTGGTCTTGTGGACGTCCAGGCCTTTTTGAGTTCCATAGCACTCTTTTTCTCAGAATGTACCAAACTGTTGATTTGACCACTCCTAACATTTCTGCTATCTCTCTGATGGATTTCTTTTTTTTTTCAGCCTCAGGATGGTCTGTTTCACCTCCACTGAGAGCTCCTTTGACCGCATGTTGTTTGTTCACAGCAACAGCTTCCAAATGCAAACGCCTCACCTGGAATCAACTCCAGACCTATTAACTGCTTAATGGATGACAGGTTAACGAGGGAAGAGCCCATGACGCCTTGTTATTTTTTTGCAGCCTTCTGAGTCAATTGTCCAAGTACTTTTTACTTTTGGTCCCTTGAAAAAGAGGCGGCTACGTATTAAAGAGCTGTAATTCCTAAAGCCTTGCTCCAATTTAGATGTGAATACTCTCAAATTACAGCTGAGAGTCTGCACTTCAATCAAAATTGATTATATAATTGTGTCCTGAATATGTTTTCGTAAACAGCTAAAATAACAAAACTTGTGTCACTGTCCAAATATTTCTGGGCCCAACTGTATTCACCTCCATATCAAATACTGCCTGCCTAACAGTTTGAGTTGTCTATTGACAGTTTGGGGCTGTGAAGCCCCGAAAGAGATGAGCTGGTCCAAATACAAGTAGTATAGATCTTTTTTTCCTTACAATATGTAGGCCTGATAACAACACACATACAAAAGTACACTAACACGACTTTACACCTTTTCATGATCCCTCACCTTATATTGACAAGAACTAATTTCTTTTGGTTTCTTCATGGTGAAGAGATTTATTAAACAAGACAGGCAAGATCTATTCTCACCAGCGTGCACGTTGATTTGAATATATTGAGTATGAGGCAGAGCTCATTTATCTTCTCCTCTGGCTCTCGCCCACCTCCCTCTGCCAGTCAGTTAGTCAGTGTTGCAGACAGCACACACAGCCTCAGTGGTGAGATGCAGATTGATAAGGGGTTAGGGCAACATAAGTGGGTGTAACTGGTACGATCCGGTACAATGCCAAACACGCCGCTCAGGGCTGCAGCAGTCACGCTTCATTTCTACTACAGTTTTAGCCAAGGAACAAGAGATTTTTGCTTCATGTGAAGTAATTATATGTCTGTAATTTATATTCCCACAACTTTGAAATAAAGTGGTAGATTTCAGAAGCAGCTGCATGATGCAAATCACACTTATACAGGTGATAGTAAAGAGACACAAAGAGAATTATTGATAGTTTCCATTATAATTTTATTCTTTGAAACTATGGTTTTGAGTTTAAAATAATTCTTCTTAAAGACAACTGTAAACAATACACACACACACACAGAGTGACAATATGGGCGGATTCATCACAGTGATAATATTCAGAGAGGCACACTTTAAAAAGAAGTCAATGAGTAAATCGTTTAGGATTTCTACTTTCGGATGAAAAAGGTCTTTACTGTTGCCAGCATTCAACAAAACAGCATTTTCTGAAGGGTCCTCAGTCCCTGGACTTTAGATGAGCTGTAGTCATTGTCATGCATAGCCCTACTGTGCAAAATAGGCCTCTTAGAAACTCTATTTTGCAGCCTATAACATTCAGAGAAACCATCACAAAAGTTATTGTCATGCAGCAAACTGTGCATGCATAGAGGTAAAAGGACAGAGAGAAACTCAACATGGCACAACAAACACCAGATAAAGATGAAGTTATACTAATGGATCATGTATGAAATAATGGCAGATTTAACCGCTTGTTATATCTGGTGATACATGATGCATTATTAAGACCCCTGGAAGCCAAATAGATTATTTTGAGAACCACTCCTCATTCAACATGACCTGGTACTAACTAAATGCAATGTAACAGCTGTAGGTTATTGCTGGTGAGATACAGGTTACATCTGAGCTCACGGTTCACTCATCACACTTCATGGTGGCAATCTTCTTAATGTCTCCCACTAGACATGCTACTTAAAAATGTACTTAAAAATGCTCTGCATGGTTTCATCTCTAACTGACAAATTCTGGGTCTGGCCTCAAGTCCCGCCCACCACCACTGCTTGTCCTATTACCACCTGTGTGATTTTCCCTTAAATTTGTGTTATTTAGAGGGATTTTAGTAAAAAATAATATTATTTGAGAAAAAGGGAACTAACAGCAGAAATGTGGCGAGGTGTCTGTAATTAATAACCCTGTTAAAATCATAATTTGACGACACAACGCAGCTGAGAGACCTAACAAGATTGAAGTATTAGGTGCTGGTGAGTTAGTACAGCTGGTGGACGTGTCTAGCTAAAACATAACAGCTCACAAGTTACAGTGTGTGGCATCATGAGCTAGTTATTAGGCATTTGACATGACTTTCGGTATCTACTGTTAATAAATAACTAGAGCAATTCAAGGTAACTCTGAACAAAAATGTGTAGAGGTAAAAGAAACAAGAATGTGGTGATATAATATTTTCTCTAATTCTTAACATTTTAGTTTTATATTCAACATGACTGCTATATGCACTTTAACCCCGGGAGCAAACTGCAGACATGTTCATCTACACCAAAAGATTTCTGCTTACAGCTTCGATGGCTGTTGAGGCAAAAGGAAAAATGTAGCTCAGAGGAGTGAAGAGCCCAGGGAGGATTAGAGAGGTGAGAGGTTATCTCCTCCATGCATGAGATGGACACTCAGTACACCATGTGATGACTACACTGCAGCAGCCTGGGCTTCAGGGTCAAAGCATTGTAAATCTAGCTAACAGAGCACGGGTCGTCCTTGCAGGGCTTCACATCCCCCTGCAGCAACAGGATCATAACAGCCTTGGTCAGGTAGCTGGAGGTGCCTCTCTGTCCCACTGGTGGGGTGTTGTAGAACGCCTCCATGCCATCCTGGCAGAGATGAAAAGGATTTTCAAGGAATTTTAAAATGTGCTCAAAGAAGTCATTTGAGAAGCATATTCTAAAAGTAAAATAAACTTCTCAGCAGGATTTTATCTCACATATTTAAGGGATTTTGGGATATTTTACTTCCATAACATATACACATTTTACATGTATTTTACTACAATATGTCTACTTACGTCTGTAGATTTCTTATTTTAAATGAAGCATTAGATAATGCCTTTTGGCACATTTAAACACAATTTGAAACCTTGTAATATAAAAAAAAATGGTCTTAACCCTAACCATATTTACCATAGAACAATGACTACTGATAGCTGTCTTGCTAAAATTAATAGTCTTAATGTTAGTAATTAACTGTGGAAGTGTTTTTGTGAAATCTATTAGTTAAAATCTTTACCCAATTCACCTTTGCTGTCTCCCCTTAATAAAGAATTGGACAATGACCGTCTGTTTCTATTAGGCTTTCTAATAGAGTTTAATTAAGCTAACCCTTTAGTTAAATTATCAGTGCGTGGCTGGAACAGAAGCTCAAAGTTTAGGAGCAAATCAATTAAAAAAGGTGATGAGATAATTTTGCGGCTGACACTCAGGTCACGTTCGAATGAGAGTGTGTTATATCGGTTACAGCGTGGAGGGATGTGGCTCTACCTGTTTCTCCACGCCGTCAATGCGGCTGCGATCCCTCTGGAAGTCATTAAAGGCTTCCTTCACCAGACCGTCCAGGTTCACCTTGTCGCTGAACTCCAGCTCCGGGTTCCTCTCCAGCACGATGGACACCACCATCAGCAGCTGCTCATACAGTGGAGACAGGACAAGGCTGTCAGGAACTACAAGAGTATTCCCTGTTTAAAGGCACTTCATTGTAATCACTGAAAATAAATCGTAAACAAAATGGAAAGCGAGTAAAAAGTCAAAGCAAAGTCAATGTCATATTGAGTACAAATCCATTAACATGCCATTTGATGTAGCTTCTAGTATTTTTGATTCTACTCTGTGTACTTTCGTTGTGTTGGCCTTTACCTCCACTATGATTTGTCTGTACTCAGGCAGGACAATTTTCTTCAGCATGTCCTCCACCAGCAGGGAGAAGTTCATCTCATACATGGTCATGTCAGAGAGTGTCGGTTGCTGCAGAGAGACAGGAAGGAAACAAAAAAAATGGGTTCATGTGGGTGTGAAGAGACACATTAGCTGCTTAATACTGTGTTTGATGATTGTGTGTACACTGTGTGTGTCTATGACCAGTAAAACATTATCACAGCGCTGTAATAATTATTCTTTTTAATTATTTTGTCCTGATTAAAGTGTCACAATGAATCATGTGGCTCCATCACTGTGAGCACAGAAGAGGCAGAGGGTGGTGGAGTCTCCCTCCCTCTGCGCACAACAACCTGTCTGTCTCCTGCGGGTGTTACAGAGCTGAAGAATTTCTCTTTCCAAACACACACATATCAATATGATATTAATATTGTGATATGACAGATATTCTAAATTGATTTTGGATTTGGCAGTATGTCATAAGTGTTGACTGTGCTGGTTTCAAAGGCTGTATGACAGTAAAATAAATGACTTTAACAGATGGTTCTACCCAGTTTACTGTCATTTATTGTCCCCTGTCCACTTATTCATGATATCCACAATACTGTTTATTATGTATTTAGTAATTGGTCAAAAAAATGATTTTCTCCATATCACTCAGCCAAAAGAGGAAGTAAATATAAGTTGTGAAAACTTAAGAGTGGAACTGGAACTAGTTCCCAAATCACACTTGCAGAATCCTAATGATGGTGTAAACAGTTTTAGGTGCCAACTGTCTTTCTTATCTGACAACAAAGACAGAAATTCTAACTTTGAAATAAAATTCTACAGAGATATAGACTTTGATGATTTGTCGGTGTATTTAAGAGATAGAATTAATGAAGTAATGTATTTAAACAGTACAGTGTAAACAGGATTTGGGGGGAATAGCAAATACATCAAAACACAGGAACTCTGCTTACATCATCTATTTTTCATTTTCATGATAATTATCTGCCAGCCAAAACATTTTAACTTGCCATAGCAGGAAAAGCACAGGTGATGCTAATAATATAAATGTATGAGTGGGATTTATAAGTGTATGAATTATAATGTTCACCACAGAGGCAAAAGATTTCAGGCATCATCTCAGTAAACCATGACAGTGTGACTGTGAGCCAACATGTACAATACCTGGACTCTGAGCTGACACAGCAAAATGGAATTCAGCTATCATTTATCTTTTCATTTTCCCCCTTGATTAGATAATAACTATGATGATTAAAAGTGATTAAACAAATACTAATTTTGCTGAATGTTTTCAACCCATAGCTGTTTGTATAGCAACACAAATTACACAGTGTCCCCTTTAACCAGCATTGGTCACAGTGTTTATCCTGCAGCGGCGTCAGGGGAGGCAGGTACCTGTGGGAGGTGAGTCCCAGCCACCATAATACCATTGGGGGTCCTCTCCAGAATCTGCCACACACGGTCATAAAAGCCCAGAGGGGTCCTGTTCAGAGAGCCATCGATCTGACGCCTGTTCAGCCAAGACCTGAGGCCAAAACAAGGATGAAACTGTTGACTCGAGTTTTAGACACTGGGGAAATCTAATGTTGATAGCTGTTGTGCTCCAGGAAATTGTCTCAGAGTCAATGTGAATTAGATGAGATGAGATAAAAATGTAATAATTCCCAAGGGGAAATTGGGTGGCAGCAGAGGCAGATGATAAGATACGGTTGTAGACGAGATAGAAGATAAAATAATTGAAACTAAAAAGATTATAGAACAAGTGAATGCATTAAGATAACGGCACTGTGTCTTCAAAGGCAGATGTGAGGAGAAAGGGATGGAGGATGTTTTTGATAGTGTGAACGTGTCTTTGAAGATCACCTGCAGGTGTGCTGAGGCTGCAGGACGTCCAGCAGGAGCTGCTTGATGTCGCTGGGAGAGAGCTGGTAGATGTCCTGGGGCGGCATGTCTCCCGCCCGGATCTTCAGCTCATGTTTCATAGCCTGGACAATCCATCTGAAAATCCATAGTACACACATGCTGTGAGCCACCACAGAACTGAATGCTACACAGCTTACATATTGTTGTAGGCACTTTGTCTACACCTCTTGTAATTCTACACCTAAAAAGTTTATTTTGTATGATTTTGTGCTGCATTTTCGCTTATTATCTCCGTCCACATTTTTCAACATAGTAACATACAAACATACAAATATTCATTTTAATTAGCACATGCGCCCATGTATGTAATAGCATCGGCTATTCAGCATTACCACAGCAATTTCTTCAATTTATATATTTTTTTCAATAGGTTTCCCATAATATATATATATATTTTTTAATCTGAAAAGGAACTGGAGAAGTTCTACTCTATCTCCCTCATTAAGGAATTCTGTACCGCTGTATGTGCTTGGTTAACCAGTGAAAGAGCTGACAGCGAGCTTTATGCTCAGATTTGCTCATGATATCAAAAATGCCATACGGAAAACAATGTTAAAAACATGAAAGAATAAATAATATACATAAATGCATATTTGCAGTCAAAGAAAGCAGCTGCCTTGTGTCTAACCAGGCTGATGGAACAGAGTTTTCATAGTTTAAAATGCTCCACGGCACCGTGCCAAACAACACTTTTTCCAACCTTGAGTTTACATTTTCCTGACCAAACATGTCTGTAGAAATGTGTTAAAACCCAGGAGCTTTTATCCATTTAGTGCAAAACACACTTCTGCATTGAGTCTCAGACTACATCCAAGAAAACTACCACCTTCAAAAGAAAAACAAATAGAAATGTGTGTACACAGACATTCAACATAAGAAAAATACACTGAGGGAAAACTGCAGCTGCAGCTGAGGATAATATTCACTAAATTATTAGCATTTCATTGAGTGGCCTGAAAACCAGGGTAGGCAAATTACAGCAAAGAGAACAGATTGCATGACTAAATGTGAATGAGTTGGTGGGTCACCACTGCAGCCATTCTGAAGCCGTATTTGTCCTACCCGACTCTGATCTTGAGCATGCCGCTGAACAGCTCTGGGTTGTTGGAGATAATCCATCCGATGTGGATGACCAGCTCCTGCTGAAGAACGGCTTCCCGCTGCCCACCATGAGGGGAGCATTTGCTGTAGATGATGCCCTTGATCACCCCTGGAGACAGTGGGTTGGAGATCACCTCCTCCTCCTGCCCGAATAGGCCGAGGGTCACCTGGTAATCACAGGCATTATTACATGTGCACACACACAGGGGAAAAGAACCCACACACAGCTAGAAAAAGTTCCCTGCAGTGCAGAACGATTGTTGCGTGTAGTTTATCCAAGCTTTTCTAAGAATGTGTGGCTATGCAGGTGCACGTCCGTAAAAGTGTGTTCATGCTTTTCCAGGCATGTGCACACAGCACTTCCTACAAGGTGCAATTCCAACAAGTATCTTTGTTCCATCACTCTAAAATTGGCCTTCTCTCTCAGAGTCACATAAAAGTGAAAAAATTACAGATCCCAAGATTACTCTTTTTGTATTTTTTTCTTCTGAAAGCCATCTCATGAAAATTACACCTAACCAATCTTCCTGATGGGAGGATTCACTTTTATCCTGGCGTTCAGCTGATGAAACCCAGCGCTTTGAAGATGCATCATTCATCTTTACATCTCCACTGATTCTAACTTAGCAAAGAACAGCCCGGAGCTGGGAATGAAGTCTGCAAATCACCAAAGGGTAACACAATGTTGAATTTTAATATAATCAAAACTGGAGTCTGAATTGACTTAAATGAGGTGATGCCTCTTATTTCTTCCAACTGAGCTGTTATTGTAAGCAGAGGAACACAGCCGTCTCAAATCTTAAATCAGCTTTTCCAATCATGTTGAGAGGAGCATTCCCTCCGGTAAGCAATCTATATGCAGATTCCCACCTTGAGCTACTTCAGCATAATGAAATGCCTAAAACTGTTCAGAAGGGTAAAAATGAGGCGAGATAACTGACACTCTTGAGAGGAGGCTAATCTCTGAGTAACACTTGACAGGAAATGATGCACCGACTTCCATCCAGCGATGGGGAGGGGCATCAGACAATTCCCGGGTCACAACATATTAATCGGCACATGGAGTGTCTAGACACGTGGACATGGTGCGTATTAGGATTCTCAATGGTCACATCAGCAGCCGTGCTACAACTACAGCTGAGCTACACACATAATAGAGGTGAGCCGTGATGAGGAGCATGAGCATGCAGCTAAGTAATTCCCACAGGACGACAGCATGAGAAGCTCATTATCATATATTTCCAGTATCCTTTGTTTTAATCAGTGAACATTAAAATCATTGTCCTGACATGCCTTTTTCCATCATAACCCAAAATAATTTGTGCAAAAGGCATAGTCAGAGTAAATTACTCAGGCCCTGGGGTCTGTGTTTCAACTTACCTGCTTGCCATGCACTAAAACACTAGTAATACTGGGGGCAAGGCTGTCCACTAGCTTAGTTAAGAGACTGGCAGCGAGACGGACAACAGACCTAGTGGGTGAAAAGACACAAGAACATTCTTGAAATCATGACAGAAAATAACAGCTACTGCAGGGCTTTGAGAAACTCTATCTTTTTGTACATTTTTACTGCAAATAGTCCAGCAGGAGAAATAGATTCCCATGTACCCACATGGACCCTTATGATGCCTAGTTAGGAACTTTTCATGTTAAACAATTTCATTGTTGCTGTACCAGGTCACCAAGCTTTACATGTGATTCCTGACATCACACTTATATGAAAAAGTTGGTTTATTTGTCTTTGCATGTTGTCTGGTTCAAGACTTATAAAAATCTGAGTTTCTAACCTCATGTACCTCATGCATCTATACAATTCAAGATGGCCACCAAACGAACCCTATAAGCCATTAGTTGACTTTGGCAACATAAAGGATTCTCAACTGGAAGCTATTTGGGTCCTAATAGATCAGTTTACAGACTAAATTGAATGTTTGATCTTTTCTTACTAAAGCTGTCGAATGCCCCCGATTATTAAAACTATCCAAACATCAGAATAAAACTGAAAGCAAAACTCAAAGCTAATCTCAAGAGTTTTTAGATTAAACCTCACTGGGGACGACTACCATGTAATGAATAATGAATATGTTAGTCTTAGTCCAAATTAATGAATTTTTTTTTAGTTACTGAATGCCTCAATAAAAGATTGGCTTCCCAGAAAATATTTTAATGTTCACTAATTTCTCAGTTCATTAGTCACAAGAATCACTACGGCTTTCAAATGCCTCCTCTTGCCTGCAGGAATCCTATGAGGGAAAAAGCAGCACATAAACATATAGTGTTCACATGGTAGCCTACAGGCACAGTTTCTATAAACACACACATGGAGTTGAAGCCATCCTCACAGACGCAGAGGACAAATTAAATCACTTCATTAATGCGGTTATGAATACAATCAGCTGAGACACCCCCTCCTCTTATTAAATGCTATTAAATGGAACTCCTGTTTGGTGTGTGTGTGTGTGTGTGTAGTTATTCAGTGCTTAAACCTGCGGAACTACGAAGGCACATCTTGAATGATGAATAAAAAGGCAACAAAGCCTTAATGTTTAGAAGGCATGATGCGGTGTCAATCCACTGATGCTTTGTTGGGGAACCTATTTCAAGCTTCACTTCCTGGCCCATGTTAGGTAAATGAGAAAGTAAATTGAACTGAGTATTGATGCTATTTCCCAGCTAGTTGGAAACCAGCCTCCGGGCCTTTTTTTTTATTCAGTAGTATAATCAAATTTCTCTATGCTAAAATCCTATTAATCAATACAACAGAATATAATAAAAGTTGTCATGTCAGTCAGGTTGAATGCACTTACTGCAAGTCATTCTGGATAAAAGTAAGCTAAATAAATGTGATGTAATCTGACACGAATTCAAATCAAACCATGGACACAGGAATCACTGACCATTAAAGAGGAGCTCATATGAGAAACTGTGACATCCATCTAGTATTTGGTCGATTCTAGGTGAGTGAGGCCAGCAGTATACCACAAACAAAATGAAATCTTAGCAGCTTTGTGATTAAAGATTTTAATAAGCGATTGGTCATCAAAACCGATTGGTTTTAGCACAGTGTCGAACGCAAGCTCTTGGGATCTATGGGACATATTTATTACACACTGTGTAGTGTTTTGAGAGGGCGACCCCCATTATCTGTTTCACTGCCAGACCTAAACCAACTGTAAGCTGCTGTCAGGACACCTCTGGCAGCAAACAAGGTCAGCTATGAGTCTTTCTATTATTGATTTTCCACGGAGGTTTTATATGTGTAAATGTTTCAGAGACGGGAAATATCTGACGGGGGCCAGCTAAAGAAATATGCATATTCAGCGTCCGCATAACCAGAAAAAGAACCTGAGAGCTGAGAAAACTAAAACTAAAACTTTTTTTAAACAATACTCAGTTATTATGGATTTGTGAATGGTTTCCGTTTTAACGATCAGTCCTCCTCCTTGATGAAACAGACCGGGAGTAACAGTGAGTATAAAGGAATTTTACATCGCCACCTCCTGGAGCCAGATTCTATTTCATTTGGAGTATACCGCCAGCCTTAATGCAATGAGTGATGCTGCAGGAGGACAGGAGAGCAGGAACCAATCCAGCCTGTGTGATGGTTAATGAAACAGCAAACACCAACTATAAGCTTCTGTACACATCTCAGTGCGCCTGCCAGCTTGGCCAAACTCATGACTGTGTGAGTGTTAGCCACCTTATTATGCTAAACCTGGTGGTTTAGCCAGTAGTAACTTTAGCTGGTTAACATTTTAGCAAGATGTTAAACTACTAGCTGGCTGATGCATTACAGCACCCGTTAACAGGGTGACTACTGGTCAATGAAAAAATATTATTGTGAGAAGTTAGGTTCTACTTTTAAAGATTATTTGGTAGTAAAATGCAGGACTAGAATTGGTTTAACACAAGAAGTGCCCGAATAATGCTAATAATAATGGCTTTCTTTGAAGGTTTTTCATATATTTTGTACATATGATTCCTACACATTTACATATGTGCTGTATTATTTAACAAGCTTGTAGAGGGAATGTAGGGACACACATCTGTCTATTTCAATTTAGTCATTTGCGTGAGAAGAAATATTTCAGTCAAAAATCCAAATCTTGAATATAGAAAATTCTCTGCCTTTTAAAGTCTTGTCGTTTGGTTGGTAATGAGGATTCACGAAGTACGACTGGCTGACCCTCACACAGACCTTAAGCTCGACAGCTAGCAAGACAAGTAACTACTAATAAACATGCAGAGTCTTCAGTCCATCTCTGCCTCCACATTACCTGTTTCCCATGCACCAGTATTGTGGTGATGTGAGGAGCTATAGAGCTGGCAAACTTCTTGATAATGGCAGCAGCATGGCGCACTGCCAGCCTACAGTTAGGCCAAATTACATAACAGTTATTTTGACAAAAGTGTCAACATGAGACAACATTTTGCGAGGATGACGAACAGGAACAGAACAGGTATAGAGAAGTAATTTGGTTAAAGGGACCCAAAAAAAATAAAAATAACATGGGGCAAAAGACGATTATTGGTCCTGAATGCATTTTTAGTGATCCGGACATTTTTGGGAACCCTCTTTATATATATGGACTCCACAATGAGTGGACGAACAGCACTGTAAGCTTGATAAAGGAAATAACAGACTGGATGGCTGCAAACGGTGGATACATTATATTTGTGTATGTGCGTGTGAATATCAGACCAAAGCTTTCTGCTGCCAGCTCTTCTGTAGATTCTCTCCAGTTCATCCATCAGGTTCTCTGGAATCACAAATATGTTTGTGTTTACATGTTGGAATACATCGTACAGACGTACACAGTCATTTCTAAATCTATGCTGCATCCACAAAAAAGGTGTTTGACAGGAATGAAATAAGGACAAATAAGAAATAGTTTATCGAGGAAGCGCTGACAAGGTTTCCTGTTTCAGTGAGTGATGTCTAAATGAAGCTTCATGAACCATTAGTTCTTTTTTTGTTGATCCCACTTGATGGTGCTTTTGGTTTAAAGGCTTCAAAAGGAAATGCAGTTTATCGCGCTGTCAGCTCTTTGCTGAACGGAGAGCACCATCTAGTCAGCTCAGAGAATAAAGAAAATGGTTCATAAAGCTTTAGCCATCACAAGGTTCAGTTCTGATGCATATACTGTGTACTTACCATCTTTAGCAAGGAAGTCTGGTCCTTCTCTCCTAAGAAGTATCCCTGCAAGCTGAGCCTGACTGGCCAAGCAGTCACAGTCCTGGGTAATGACACACACATAGACACACATGGGAAGATTAGCCTGGTTATGCAAACAAAACAGGCACAAAACTGCACATAGCTATAATATTATCTGCTCACAGTAAGCATTAACATTGTTATTCAAATTGTTTTCTGCAATCCTGCAATTATGGTAATAATGGGTAAATTTTTCAGTATTGCCTCATTTCAACTCGATTGTAGTCTTAAGATAGCTAAAATATGAAAAAGAAAGCATTTTTAAGCATGTTAAAGGATAGTTGGGCTTAGTGATTTATTGTCTGTGTAAAACACTTGAAATAAGTAAAGTTTGGTAGTTTCGATATCACTGCTAACAGGCTTAAATACATTAAAACTTCAGAGTGTTCATTCTATTTTATATGTTATGAATCAGGAAAAAAAACAACAAAGTCTGACGCAGATGTATCCACAAAGACATTCTATTCCTTAGTCGAGCCAATGAATCAAAATTGCAGAAGCGTGGGTTGAGGCCTGGGCTTTTCAAAAATAGATGACAAATTCAGCTACAGATTCAGATTGAAGGGCTGGTAATTGTTAGCAGACATGGGCAGACAACCTGGCCTTAAGAAGAAAATGTTTGAACATATTTATAAGATGTTATAATGAAAGAGGAGACAGGTGGCCAAGTGAGCCTTGACAAGAGCTGGGTATGTCAATGAGTCAACAGGGAGGGAACAATGAGGGCACAGGGTTTATCCTTCACCCAAATAATGAGGCAAACTGCAGCTCTCTGAGGGGGAGGCAGGTGGACTGGTGGAAAATTAATTTGAAAATTGTTTACCAAAGATGCCTAGAGTTGTATTAATTAATATGAATACGCTTGATAATAGTAATAGGAACTAGACTATAACTATTTCACATCTAAATGGTTAACATATGTGTAAGTAACTGACTGAAGTTTATATTTTTCTGTCCTTCTGACAGCACAGCTGCATGTTGTCTGTAAGTATTTTTCTCCACATTTTAAAATGGAGAATTTCCCTTGCTGCAGTCCTTCCAAAGCTACCTCCCACTGTTTACCTGGGGATGGCTGCAGACAGTCAAGTGTCTCCTCTAATATACACTGAGTTGCCAAATGCTTTTTTCACCTGTCACTCTGACTAACGCTGTGACAAAGACATGATTCATCCCCAGCTTACGCAAACACTAGCGACTCTGTTTTTATTGTAATGTATTATAAGTACAGTGCCAAGCCTCGGGAACACTGTTCAGGATTTACACAACAGGTTTTTCTCACTGCTTCTGCCAGATTTAAGTAAGCGGCAAGCACAAATCTAAAACAGCAAGAGTATACTTTGCAACACTTTTTGTTGTTGCTGTTGGTATCTTAATTAGTTTTTTGCAGTCTGTTTGGAAAAAAAACACCATTCGATTATTACAATAGTTTTACTTAGTCCTCATGGAATACTTGAGTTCTACAAATGAAAGCATTCTGTAATTACTTAAATGTACTTTCACTCTTTTAATTTACTCCTTCTATTCAATTGTATTGATAGTTCTGCATTTGCAGGCCTGTTCCCTCTAAAGCAGATCGACTCACATGGAACTTCTGGATGATCTCATTGGTGGGCTTCTGCAGCCACTCCTCCACATTGATCTCTGGCTGCTGCTCCAGGTCAGACACGTTGGGTGTGCTCGTCTGTCTCTTCACCTTGGAGTGTTTCGGCAGCTCCAGCTCCTCAAAGCTCTTAAACTCTGGGATCCTATGCACAAGCACAACTTGTGTAGATAGCAGATGTATATGCTGTTGTTGTACTGCTTTTTCTCACTTGAAACCTTTCACTTTGAACAATAAACCAAACACTGCCAGCATCATTTTGTCATTTTTTTGTCTGATTTCTTTGTCCTGATTTTTGTTTGTCCTTTTTAATCCAAATTGTACACTTAACTGATCTCAAACATAGATAAGTTGTCATATAGGAAGTGGATGTATCCTCTGGATTTGATAAGTGAGGCCAATGCAGTACCTGTGTTTTTAATATCATGTTGCACCTTGCTAACCAAGCTAACTTGCGCTGGTGTAACCTGGTATTTGGTAACTTAGCATTTGCTATGCTAACATGGCCTCCCCAGGCTGTTGACCAGTGAAGTCTGCTCCACTCCTTATTCCTCCTCAGCTCCACCCTTGCACCCAAATATGGTCAGTTCTGACTCCAAGGAACAAAGATGGCAACAACCAAAATGCCAAATTTGAGGCTTTACAATAGTTACATCCACTTCCTTTATACAGGTAATATTTGTAATATTTGTCATGAAAATCCTTGAGTCCATGACTTTTCTGAAATATCCTTCCAGCAGAAAAACTGACCTCTGACAAATCAAGCATAAAGAACAGAGAAAGCTCTTACTCTGCTTCATTGACACGCAGGAAGTCCAGCTGCTCCACCACTGCTCCAGATATCAGGGTCTGAAACATTTAATGATTTGCAAAGTGATTGGCAATGTGCAGGAGTTTCCACACTAACATCCCTCTGGTATATCTTTGTTAAGACATGCAATAGGAAATCTAAATGCACATTCAGGAGCACAAAAATACAGAAGGTTAGAAAACACTGCTGAATAAATCCCTGAGAGGAGGTTTGTCGGAGGAGTCACTATACAAAACAACTGTTTGAATATTGCACTCCATAACAAAGGACACATGGAGTAAGGTGTGAACTCAGTTCACTGTTTCAAATCGTACAAATGTGTATGGGAGCAGTAACAAGTGAGTGTCTAACAGAGTAAAAGTAAAAGTTTGAGTATATTTAAAAGCATAGCAGTGTGGGAGCAAAGAGTGCAGTTCAATACGATTTGCTCCTGTGGTCTAAATGTGATATTAGCCATTCCAACTGAAGTCAACTCCAAAACAAAAATAAGAGGCGTAGGAGAGGAGCAATCCTGCTCCCCATAACAATGAGGTGATGAAGAGGAGAAGTGTTTCAAAGCCGTAGGAGGTAGCTGTGAAGTGAATAGCAAATAGGCAAAGTGAAGGAAGAACTTTAGAGCAAAAAGAGAGGATCATATGAGGAAGTCTCTGCTGAACACCACAGGCACAGTGGGAGAGAAGTTTGGGTTGGAAAACCTGTCATAAGTTTGACAAAGCAGTTGGTTAAAGTTACCAATGTGAAAACAATTCTAATCTACCTTGGCCGTATCATATCATTAAAAATCCTCCAACTTACACCAATACAGTCGGCCATAAAAACTAAGAGCCATCTATTCACTGTTTACAGTCAAATGCATGCTGATGCAAACATTTCAATTAGTTTAATGTGTTCACATGACATGATCAAGGCATCAAGCAAAATAAAGGGTGAGTGAGCATTGTATTAATGAATAAAACTGATACATGTGTTATGATATCATTCATGCAGAATAAGAATTTGCACTAAAACCTGCACTAACTCCTTTTTGACCACTTAGAGGCAGTGAAAACAAGCTGTACATGTGCCATATCATCACATTTTAAGTAGATATGAGTAACTAGTTGGCAAACATTTGCCTATTTGCTCAACATCAGTATTCACTTAGAGTATTGTTTGTGTCTACCTGACAAACGTATAAGTCTAATATTCACTCTCCTTTAAGATCTGTTTCAAGCTCCTGAGGGAAATATCTGGTTCTTCAGTTGCTTAATGATTCACAGTGTTCACCAGCTAGTTGCTAACTGAAACATGGATGAGATGCTGGGACTGAAGATGAAGGTAAAGTTATAACGTTATACAGTCATGTGATCTAGAATAAATTCTCAGGAACAGGTCAGATTTCCTACAAAAACGTTTGCAGCGCGCTTTGTATCATATCCAATGAAATGTGGCATGTGATGAGCGATGTTTTCAACATCCTGCTGACACATCACGATCGCTGTTCTACATGTCGCGAAACAATCCAAACACTGGTCTCCTCATTGAAAGAGCTGACAGGTGACCTGCGTAGCTTTTTACATTACTGCTTCGTCAACAGTCAACATTTTGTGGGAATATATTGAAATATTAATTATAACAGCTTGAAAGAAATGTGGTGCTGTGTTTTCATGGCCATTCCACTGGCTTAGAGAGCAACAATCCTGAAGCAATTAAATGAAGCTTTAATTAGTAACAGCTCAACTTACTTATAAGGGCAAAAATAAATATCATTTTGTAGTGCTTTTAATTAGTTGGATGATTTTTGGTGTGAGCTGCAGAGTGCTGGAGATATCAGCTGTTGAGATTTCATATATCCACATTAACAATTCATCCATCATCAGGTAAACGCTGATTCTTTCCTCACTCATTCCTTAGTAACCACTCACGATTCTGTGCGTGTGCTTTGAGGCACCACAATCAAAGTGCCCTTTATATTTGAGTGAAGGCAGACATTTCTACATCTCTACAGCTGGTGTCTCACACCAAAACAATCTCGACTGATAAATAAAACAGGTAAAAGGGAATGAGTGCAAAATCTAGCAATAATAATGTGAATTTTCCTTGAAGTTTTTGTGGTTCTTTGTTTCTAGATGCAAGCTATCATTTATTTACGGTTACCCTTTCTGTCCACCTTGCACCCTTGAACCTTTCTGACCCGTTCTCACCAAGCAGACTGGTTTCATCGCGTCTGTGACACTCGCTATGTATTTTTTATTCATGTCACGAATATGTTATCACCCAGTGGTGTGAATGAATTCATTAATGCCTTAATGTTGGCACTGAGTGTCTACAGTCTTCTCTGCAGGCTGACAAATACCTTTAATATATTAATTCACCATTTAATTTGTTGTTGTCCCCTAAAGTCATTCCATAGTATCCTTTAAAGGCACAAAAAGTTTCACCCCAATGGTTTCCATCTCCTTCTTTAAACCATGCAGGCTCAATTCAGTTTCACTTTCACTATTACCCAGGCAAACCATAACAGTTTGCCTACCAAATTGAATCTGACAGTCCAAGGTCAGAACACAGATAAACTCAGGTAATGCTTTTGAAATAAGGAGGGACTTCAGATTAAGGGCTGGGAACTTTTTTGATGCAGCCCTGCAGCACAATTTATTGAACTACCTGTAATATTAAGCCATTGTTTACTTCAAAGACAGCTGTAATATCTGTTGTAGCTGAGGTCAACAGGAGAGAGTAGGGGGCATGTTTTCCCCTAACGGCCGCCATTATGAAAACACTTCCCAATATGCAAACTACTAAAAGTGTATTCAGAATAATGGGAACATTTATTCAGTAGTCCACTTTTATTGATTAGAAGTGTGAAGATGTCAAGACAGCGACTAGTTTTCATCATCAGCATCATGACATCATGAGTCCGATTCATTATTAAATAATCTTTCACTGTCGTTAACATTGCATGCTTGTTCTTCTTCCTGTTATAATATAAATTCTGTGTTTTATTGCTCACTAGTATTTAAATAAAAATGCAGTGATTGAAAAACTCACATGTCGGTTTGTGCAATTTAATTTAACATTACTTATTATTGGTTGTTCACACATCAAATATTCCATGGAGAAAAGTCTATGAAATGTGTCTTACTAATATGGAGAGTGATTAAAAATGACCAATTCAGAGAATCAATAGAATGAAAATATTTCTTTCTACAAACCTGAAGTCTGTCGACATGAACTTTGACCCCTCCGATGTTGCCCTTCTTGAAGGAGGCCAGCATGTCCAGGACTGGGTTGAAGCGGCTCCCCCTGGTGAGACAGAGGTTAGAATGACTCAGGGTTTTCTCATCCAACCCAGCACAGTAAAGTGAATCCATCCCATTCAAAACATTTATGTTAACTATTATATTCCATACAGAACACATGAATTAAACATAACACCAGTATGAAATGTTTCTCAATAAATCAGCACTTTTCACCCAGACCCTCCTCCTTTTGTTCGGTCTGCTGTCGCCTTCTATACAGGTCATCATCCCGATCAATAGCAAACTAATGACTATTGAGTTGCTTCTTCAAAAGCCCATTGGTTCGTTCCAGATGCTTCAGTGTGGCTGTTTAAGCGTTTGTAGCACATTTAACATATGGCTTTGTGGATAATGGTCAATACTGCTGTAATCAGCCCACCAGTCAGGCTATAGTGATACAAATGAGAAACATTATCACCCAATCAGCAAGCAAATACAGTTGCACCTTGCTGCTATAAAGATAAATGGTACACGTAAGAGGGAAGTGAGTTAGAGAGGGCGGGAGGGAGAAATATAGCATTAAAAAATGAGCCAAACGGCCTTGTGACTGTCAAGACATTTTGTTGTGAGCTAGTGAGCCAGTATCCGACAGAAAAAGAGCGATAGAGGCTGATTTATGGGGAGATAGGAGAAGGAAGAATGATGTAAGAAAGCTATCAGAGGACAGCAAGATAGAAAAAAAGAGCTATTATGGAGTGTGTATATTACTTGATGTTATCCTCGCGGATGAGAACCAGGAAGAGAGGACGTCCCTGCATCTTCCAGCACTGTTTGATGAACTGCAGGGCATTCTGCACGCACACACACACAGACGGACACACAAATGCACAGACACGAGGTTAGACCCGCACGGGCATGGGGCAGGTTCAAAGTCTCCACCAATTTTAACCTCCTCACCTGGGAAACTGAACAAAGTTGAATAGAAGTTTTTGATTCTGAAGATTAATTTATGTTCAAATATAAATTGTGTGTTACATTTGGGATAAAAACACTGCAGTTGTCCTTGATTAATTTCTCTGTCAGTGGTGACATTTAAATCCATGGTTTTACTCAAGTTTGAATGTGTTTTAATCAAATTCCAATTATGTACTTTTCTGTTGTTTCTGTTTTTCCCTGCATATTTTATGCACTCGATCTTGATTGACACAAGTAATAAATCAAGTGAAAATGAAAGGTCACTTTTTAGAAACTTCTGCACAATTTGACTTCTTATTGCATCCAGTAGAGTCGCCCCCTGCTGGCCATTAAAAATAATGTAGGTTTACTCCCCTATTAGCTTCACTTGTCAGACCTGGAGGCTATGTCTTCTTTTTTCATGCAGTCTAAGCAACAGAGGGCCTTCAAGACCATCTTAATAAGTTTTTTTGCCATCAGCTGACTGTAAGTTTTTCCACTATTGCATGACATAAATTAGTTTAAAAAATGAGATATAAGCAAACTCATTTTTCCCATCAGTCAATAAATCAAGTGTTGAACTGGGCCAGTACTCTTGGGCCAGGATCCTTCCAACCACATAACATTACTTATTACTCAAATGCTTTTTAATGAATGTACTGAAGGTACACAAGATGTATTTTAAGCGTGGGGAAAAATAGGACAGTTTCCTGCTCACACAAGCTGCAAGAGGAGGCAAAACTGTAAAGCTACAAAG
>CAFUXE010000508.1:145240-157319 GCA_903364295.1 Serranus cabrilla
ACCTCTGGCTCTCTGCAATCAGGGCCACATGAATAACAACATCATTTTCTATGGGACCCTGTGAAAGAGAAAGAGAATACAGAGATTAACATGCGCACCACGGCTCTGCTACATGTTGCATATGTTCCATAAGCTGTTATATTACATTAGTATGTGCGTTTGCTTTCTTGGGAACATTGCCTCTTTGGCGACACTAAAAATACACGGAAACTAATGCACACCTGCTGAATCTGTATGGAGAGATTACCAATGATGAGAGCCAAGTGCTTGTTGTTATTTCCCAGTCTGCACACATCACTTAGTTTTGTTCAGATTTTGCTTACCAGGATTCATGTTTTCCATGAAAGATAAGATAATAACATTTATACCCATTCATACCCCAGCGGGTAACACTGGAGGCAATGCGGGTAAAGTGTCTTGCCCAAGGACACAACGACAGGATCGCAGGAAGCTACCACTGTGCCACTGTCGCCCAGATAAGATCATATAACATAGGGAAATATAGAGATAAGGCAAACTTTATTGATACCACATTGGGGGAAGTCACTTGTTCCAGCAACACTAGAGCCAAATAAAGGAAAGGAAATATGGAATAAAAAAAACTATTATGTATAAGTTTTTTTTCATGCACATTCTTGCTTCAATAATTAATTAATCGTCTCCTTGCTTTGGCAACGCTGCACATCTCACATTCGTGCCAATAAAGCAAACCATAAAAGAATTGAACTGAAAAGAATTGATTTGTGTGTGTATGTGAGAAAGAGAGGGAGGAAGAGACAGTGGTTAAAATCAAAATTCAACTCACTCTCTTATAAAATGACAATAGCCTGTGTTATTGCTACCTCCTCTCTCAGCCAATTTAAATGAAAGTAAAACTCTGAATAACCAACAAAGGTTGATGAGAGACGCGGGAGCGCTCGGCTACAAGGGAGGGAGCCGGGAATTAAGAAAGACGAGAGAGGCGTAAAAGGGAAAGAGATGGAGAGAAACATGAGGCTGGTACACTGACGTTCGCTCCAGTTTGGCACCCACACAGTGAGTGGAGCTGAAATTACCAGTGAAATACAGACAAAAAGAGGTAGAGAAGCATGACATGTCTGATCCATTTTTTCACAAGTCATATAACTTTAATTTCAAGGCTTTTATTTAGTAGGAAACCTGTGCATTTGTTGGTTGCATAATCTCTAATGAGGCAATTGGCTGATTTTCTCATTTTCATATCATCCTAATGTGGAAAGTGACTGAGACTAAGACAGACTGAGTCAGAAAGCTGAATAAGTTACTGGGCTGTGGTAACAAAAAAGTGGTTATTTTGTATCGAATGCCTTAAACCTGCATTGTTTCTAATGGCCAGCAGGGGGTGATTCACTGGTGGCAAAAGAAAGTCAACAGGAACCGACTTTTCCTTTTTTTATTACCACAGTAAACATTTTAGCCAGGTTTATGGTCTCAGTTGCTAGATTCAAGTCTTCTTCAACACAGTATCCTTTTGTAAATTATGGTCCCATTTACAGTAAAATAGATGATAAAATATGGTACTGGCATGTGAATGATGCATGCTGCAACCCCAACGCACTGTGTGTTTTTCATCTTAAATATTTACTCTTTCACTGTTTTCCATTCATGAACGTTAACTGTAACTTTCCTGTCACTACGAGTGTCTTGTTAAGGATTGCACAAAATGACTTAATTTCTGTTAAAATCATTAAAACAACCCACCAACAAACATACAGGATAAAGTTGATGATTAGCCAACAAACTGACCACATGAACAGGTATTGTTAGTACTGTATTATTCCTGGTGTTCCCTAGTGATGTCCAAATGAAGCTTCATTAACTGTTAATTATTATGTTGACCCCACTAGATGGTGCTTTTGATTTGAAGAAAAAGGCTAAAAAAAATGGCAATTCAGTGCACTTTCAACCTTTTGTTGAGGGGAGAGTGGGTCAGAAAATAAAGCATATGGTTCATGAAACTTTGTGAAGCTTCCTTTGGTCATCAATAATGCACTCTCATTACCATGAACATGGAGCAGCTGGGTTTATTTTGATGCTATTATTTTAAGCTTTTTTTAAAAATGACACTATGTGTTTACATCTCCATTAGGAACAAATGGGCCCGGGGCTAAGTGTCATTGCATGAAATACTGTTTCGGTCTTTTTATGGAATTTGTTGACATTAAGAAAAGTGCAGAGAAGCCTTGAAGTTAAACCAATAAATCAAATAAGGGCAAAAGAGAAACAGCAGGCTTCACATCGTAGCATTCTTCATCTCTACCACATCTCATATTTTCATATAATTGGACAGATTCATTTATTACTGCTTTCTAAGCAGTAACTACAAGATAAATCAATATAACTGCCCAATAACTAATATAAAATAACAAAGTAAAGATGAAATAATAACATTCATGTGCTGTATACTGCATGAATAATGCTGTCTAGAAAGCTTTGTCTCCTTAAAAATGAGAGAACATCAGGGAAGACAGAACTAAAGCAACAACACATGGCTTTTCATTGCTTTCATAAGCGTGGCCTCAGAAGGAGCCCATCAAGGCAACACTTTACAGCACTACAACAACAACATACAGTCACAATTGGCCAGAACAGAGCAACACATCACTCACGTTGCCTGCAGTGTGAATGCAGGGTGTGAAACAACATGAAAGACACGGAGAAAATAGGGAGAAGAAAGGGAGAAAAGAGGGAACAGCAGACATTTCAGAGGTGTTTCCTGCAGTAATCTAAGACCTTTTGGGCTTGCGGACAATCAGGGAAAACACAGACAAGAGACATCACAGTTGTTTGTCTTGTTGTGGAGCACCTGAATACATCACACGGAATGAATCTCATGCATATGAGGCAATGTTTTGGAAGAAGAGAAACGAAACTTTTTAATTTCTCTTCAGCCGGCATTGTTGCTTTTTTCTGTTTTTTTAGAAAAGAAACATTTCTCAACCCTTGTTACCTCCTGCAAAGAAAGACACTTATTTACATAAATTCAAATGTATGTGTCTTTTTTGAACTACTTCAATCCATGTTAGGTTTATGTGTTAACAAGTCTGTATTTCTTTCTTTCCCTTTTGCTTTTTTCCTATTTTACAGTTCTGGATGCTATTATATTCATGCGCTGCCTTTGTTGTCTTTCATCTTCTTGTTCTACATTTGTAGAAGTACCATTCATATGTGCAATATGCATGTGTGTGGTTTGTGTGCAAGTCAATTGTGAGCAGAGACGATCATCTTCATTGCGCTGAGTGACGGTCTATTCAGGGCCATTTAGGCAGCAGGCAGCAGCTTGTGACTCACAGGAGCAACGGCCTTTCATCTCGCTCTCATTGTCGGTATGCACACACACAGGAACACACACATGTACTGATGCATGCACACACAGAAACACTCACACATGAAGGCACACAAGCACTGATACTGGCATGCACAGATGCTCAGATTCGCAGTCAGTGACAGAACACACACCGACAGGAAAGCTTGTGAATGCACACACACACGCACAGAAATCTGGGAGCCATTTTGTTTGGTCGATAAGAGCTGGTTTTAGCCAACAACCTTGTTATCATCAATCAGAGAGTACAGAGAGAACAGAGGGGAGGGGGTGGCTGAGAAGAAGAAAAAAACCCAGCCGAACACAAATCTTTCCTGATGAATTGGGAAGCAATGGCTTCTCAAATGCTGCAATGCAACTCTCTCATTAGCGCTGGTCTCCGAGCAGACAAAGGACTCATTTGGTGGAGGAGAAGATATGGAAATGCATAATGGAGACATGAGACAAATGCACTCCTTTTCACTGGCGCTCTCTCCTTGTGCACTGCAGTCAAATCTTGACGACTGTGCAAACCACAGAGAGGAAAATGAGGTGAAATGTTTCTTTAAACTACCTTTTCTGAGGCACCGTAAAAACATCAATGTAGCGTGACGGAAATGGTTCGCAGTCTGAGAGCAAAGCGGAAAATAAAAGATGTGTTGTTGCACCACAGGGACTCTGCTGCAGTCTGCTAAAAGGTAGTTAAGTTATATTGGACCCTGTATGTACAGTACCTGATGGTGCGGCCACTGGTCTGATGTCAGCACAGCTCAGGCCAAATCTAACAGTTTAAAGAGCTCTGTGGCACTCTCTGGAATTGGATTTCAGACTAATTAATGAAAGGAAAAAAAGCTGGTAGAGCGAATGATTTGGAACTGAACACAGGTAATTAAAGTTCTGAAACTTTAACTACTGTAAGCATTATAATATACAGTATGGAAAGGGAGATGATGTCCAAACTGGGAAGCCGATTTAACTAGAAAAGTGCACTCAGGCATCGCCTGCATAGCGTAGCTCTGATCAAGCCAAACTCCACATTTTAAAAGTTGATTACTTGCCGTCTTGCAGACAGACCTGACAAAGCATGGATTCAACATCTTTCACATCATCATCATGTTGTCGCTATTTTGGAATTCTGTTTGGTCACTTTATTGCAATGATATCACAGCAAAATCAGATTATTCTGGGTTGATATCACTGTAGGAGTAATGTTCATCCTGGTTCAGTTCCCGGAGAAGATGATGAAATTCATTGAACTTTATGCACCCCTGATGATATTACAAAGGAGTTTTTTCCCCCCAACTAATCTGGGACTTCCACAGCAGGTACAAAGCAGCAGTAGTCCTTATTTCGGCCTTGGTTGATGCAGAGAGTGTTGTCTGAGTAGTTTAGACCTGCGCATCTCATGCAAGTGGCTTATGCCCTTAGGGGAGATAATGAAAACAGATATGCTGCTGACCTTGTTTTACAGGGTCATACAGCACATATGGATGTGAATAATCGTGTTTCTTGCCTGGGAACACATGCTTTGTGGTTCTTACTATGCTGTCTCCACCTACACAATAAACCTCTACACCAGCCTACGATTGTTACAACTTCTATCAGCTTCTCCTGAGAGATTCTACTGGAAACTGCTATCTGCTGTAGGCTTGGGGAGGTTGAGTAAGCCACAGAAATGAATTGCATCACTTCAACATGAAATAACTCCTGGAATGCACTCAACATCACAGGTTGATGATATCTAACAGTGTATAGAATGTATCCTGGAGGGAACTTATCGGCCAACAGCGAGGTTAAAAAGCTAAAAGGCAGCGGATCATCGTCTGACTGAGGATGTAAATGGACTATCACACTGGAACATTTGAATATATAGAACATAATACAATAAAACCATCATCACCAATCTTTCACATTGACGTTATATATGTATATAGCAATGTATCAAATCTTTGTAATAATATATCAAATTAAGTGATAAATGGACTGAATTACAATACTTTTTAGACTAAAAGTCAGCATTCACCCATTCACACACACATTCATTCATGCGGTTCACTCTCACCACTCTTACCAGTGTTGCTTGGAATATAATATTCACTGCATGCTACCTGCCACCTGCAGACAACTGAATTTCCATGACTTGGTCAATACCTGTTTTATGGATCATTAGGACCTGTAGATACTCGTTGAGTCACAGTTCAGTATTCCCCAGCTTTAGAATTTGAGTCCATCTCTGAACTATTCTTACAAATTCACAACACAGAATATTAAAGATGTGTGTGCCGGAGGGGAATCCAGCTCACCAGGCCAGAATATTGAATACCTAAACACTGTACACAGGAGGCCATCAGCAGGAGCAGAGTCCTCAGAGCTGCCACCAAGCAGAACTCATGCTCTGTTAGCCTGAGGTTTAGGGGTGAATTAGAAAAAGATCATCTCATCAGTGCAGGCATCCTGTTACAACTGCAACAATCATTAATTCAATCATTGAATACCACTGAGTTTTGCCTCCATGTTTCTCCACTGACTTGATATGGAAATAAGATTCATTTATTCATGAATTAAGCAGAACAAAGTAAAGCAATCCAATAAAGTATTTATCATTAACTTGAGACCCCTTGTTGGAGAAGTGTCTGAAAAAACAGATACAGTTTGGGCCATATGTGGTTACAGCAGGATATGGCAGGTGGCTGAAGGATTACTGCACAAACTGAAGTCCTGACAAAGGCTTTAAATATGCAAATGAAAACAGTAGAAGCCTAATAAGACAAACATTTGAAAAGGGTTACTATTTCCATCTGGGTCCATATGGAGCACCCTGTAGAGTTTGGTCTGTTTTCAAACAAGTCAATCATTCTCCCACCAGCATGCAACAAAGGACTTAATGTAGGAATGCTTTTAATCAACACTCTCAAACAAAATGATACACTATGACATATAACTCGCAAACAGGAAATGCATAAGTCAGTGCCAAAAGGCTTTTAAGGAAATCTTTGTGCCGGCAGCACAAAGGGCTGCAACAGCAAAAGGACATTTGTCTACACGTGGAAAACAACAACTCAGCACTCCTGCAGCCCTTTGCTGAGTAAGGCTTGTCTGGGCCAATTTTAATAAATGTTTAATCCTAGATGATAAAGCTGCTGTTATTTTACTGTCCTTTTATTATCCTAAAAAATATGATAAAAGAAAATAAAAACATGAACTAAACATACTGTTAAGACTCTGTTGCATCCTTCACATTGATATATTTCTGCTTGTTCAGCCTTGGTTCTGCCCACTACAACCACAGTGAGACATGTGGGATAACAGCCCATAAAACCACAACTTAAAGAAAAAGAGCATGTTGAATATTAAGCTTCACAGGTGCTAGAATGGGAGATTTTTAAAACCTTTGGACAAAGCCAGTCTTTATGATAAGCTAAGATAAGATGACCTCCTGGCTCTAATACCTACAACTGCCACACACAGGGTCTCCACCACCTCCACCCTGTAGTGGTTGGATGACTGACCAGTTTTCTCTTCTTTTAAGCAAGATTCGTGTAGACTGATAATAACTCTAAAGTAAACTTGGGTAGATGAGACACTACACAAACTCACAGGAGTTTAGAGATTATTATAGTTTCACCACGTAACTGAGAAGCATCAGAAAAAGAGTCACAATCACAAATCCCTCTGCTGATTCAGCACCATGGACAGCACCATGAATCCATCAATACATGGCACAGGATACTGATATTTCAGGGCCATAAATTCCTGACTAGACTTTAACTTATCAAACACAGTCAACACTCCTCTGCCCTCCACCCCCCCTCCTACTACAGGGGATGGAGAGGGGATGTCAGGTTGTTAACCTCTCTCTCTCTCTTGATGAAGACAGGTTTGTATTGATCTTCTCATGTTTTATTGTCTCCTTAACTGTCTAATTGGAGAGGCATTCAGTGGTCCACAATGTAGGAGAGTATATGTGATCAGGGCCAGCTTTATTTACCTTTAAGCACTTACTGTGTCTTGCATTTGCACAGGCTTGGCATTAACTGGTTTGCTTTTACATGGATTCTCCACAATCCGTCTGTCACACTGCACCTGAACTTGTCTGTTACAAATGAGCGTGTTGCAGTCCTGAAGTCTCCCGCTCTTGCCCTGCTGGCTTTGACTTCATAAGTAAATTGTCTAAGTCTATTACATTGTCTGTTTCCACTGTGCGTGCATGTGTGCACCTACCTCCGGCAGTTCTCTGTGACAGGAAGAACAAACACTACTGTTTACCGACACATGCACGAACAAACACGCAGAATGACTAATGAAAGAAGCACATTAATAAACGGAGATGGCACACATCCGTCACGAAAACCAAACAAATTGACTTGACTCAGGGATGGATCTGTAGTTCAACTGCAATCAATTTTGTGACAGATGTTACCTTTGTTGCTCTTGAAGGTGTTTTACATTGTTGATGTGGTACAATAAAAAATGTATGCTCCTCTGAAAGAGCTACAGACTCTGCAACAGAGATCATAAAATTCTATTTTATGCGATAAAAATGCAGAATATGACACGGAAATGGATTCCAGAAAATGCATTATGTCTGTTCCGTGATTGGGGGAAGAGAGCAAGAAATCCCAAACCAAACAGACGAGAAGGTGGAAGAAGGGAATGAAAGAAGTGTGGAGACGGGACAAATTGAGACATGCTGTTGACAAGTGCTATAGAACATTTCCAGCTGCAGGACGGCCTGGCGGTGGTGTGCAGCAGGCCTGGCTGGCTGCTGCGTGCTGCCCCTCAGAGATACGGCCGCGCTAAATTTGACAAAGTGAAAAGCCATTTGGCAGAGAACGCTGCTGAGAGTCCCCGCAGAACAGAAATGAATTTCAGCTCCGCTTCATTTGACTTTTCCCCCAAAATTAAAAGCACTGAGTTGTGACACGAGATGAGAAGCATCTGAGGTCTTTTTTCTTTCCTCTTTCCTTTCTTACTCTTCCCCTCCCCTATCTCTTTTCTTCTAAATGTTCTTCTTCTTTGGGTCCTTTCTTTCATCTTCCCCTTCTTCTGTCTTTCTGTCCTTTCATCCTACCATTCTTTTCTATTTCCTTTCCTCCTTCTTTTCCTCTTCTGCGTTCCTTCTTCCCCCCTTTCCTTTTTCTTCTGTGCTTCCTTATTTACATTTTAGCTCCTTTTCTGTCATCCTTCTGTCCTCCTGCCTTTACTTTTTTCTTCTGTCTTCGCTTACTTCTTTTTTTTCTTTCTTCTCCGTCTTGTCCTTCCTTCCTTTCTCCCTCCCTTCCTTCTATTTCTAGTCCATTATCCTGCAATTGTCTTCCTTCTTTCCTTGTTTCTGTCCTTATCCTATCTTCTTCATTTTTCCTCCCCTCCCCTCCCTCTCTTCTCTCTTCTGCTATTCTCTGTTTTTCTTCTTCTCTTCTTTCCTTCTTTATGTTTTTCTTTCTTACTTTTATTTTAAGTATCTCTCTTTCCTTTTCTTCCTTTTTTCCTTTCTTTCCATGTCTGGCTCTCCATCCATCTTTATCGTTCTACTTTCTTTCCATTCCTTCCCTATTGCTCTCTCTCTCCCTCTCTCTCTCTATGTAGTTTTATTACCTCTCCGCTCTCTCTCTCTGATTCACTCTGTCACTACCCGTCCTCCTTCGTCACGGTCTCACTGTCACTCGTGTGTCTCACAGGTCAGATGTAAATCATCTATGAAAAATAAACAGCATTTCTCAGAGTCAAACTCAGACGTTTCTGTCAAAACACCTCCGCCAGTAGCACGATGAAAACTCAAACTCAGGGTGAAAGTGACTTGAACCAGCAGTAGATTTATGTACACAGCTGTGAGACTGCAAATCAGGGAGCTGACAAAGCCTCGCCGCATGTGACTAATGCTGTGTACTGTCTTCATGAATTTATGTTTTTCTTACAGTTCCTTAGTTGCTGTTTCTTTTCTTTTGCTTTTCTTTTCACAGGAAATATTTTAAAAGGTAGTTATGAGGGTTTATCCATGACAATCAGTGATATTAGAGCTTTTTTTTATATTGTTTTTCCCTCCAAACAAACATTCTTGTCGGTCTCTAATCAGCACACTGATTATAACATTGATTTATTAATGAACTGACGGATAACTGTAGTCCTATTTTTCTCTTCTAACTCAATATTTAACCATTTGAATGAAACTTGGAGTTAGAAAAAACTTCATCTGAACTCAATGAGAGTCTGCGCCGCTATTTCAAGGTCAGATCCCTCCCAGTGTGTCAGCTGGCAAAGCACAGCACCAGGGAGGCAGCCTCAAGCGAGCATCACATCACAAAGGAATAAAACATTCAAAGACTTTCATAAAGTTAAAAAGCAGGCGAGGGAATTTATCCGCCACCAAAAAAAGAAAAAAAAAAACTATTTGAATGAAATATAATCCCTTCTTTTCATGCCCCTGCACAGACGAATGACTCCGGGCTCTGTATCGTCCTCGGGAAGTTGGTCTCTGTGCAGCTCAGAGATTCATATTTTGATGAGGGTTTTTCAAAGTGTCAGGGGTTTAGCAGAAATACGTTGAGAGGGAGGGAGAAAAACATGAAAGAAATGCTAAGTCATTTTCAATCCGGGCTGTGGGAGAGGGAAATGTCTTTGTGTTTTTTTAAAAGTTGGATCTTTTTAAAAGGTCATCTGGTTGAATAATGACGAGACCATGACAGGAATCAGGCGCAGTTATGAGTTCAGTTAAAAGAGGTGGGAGGCAATGAGGTGGAAGTTTGATTTAGGGAAATGCTTCCAGTCTGTCAACATGGAGGAAAAAGAAACTAGCAGAGCTGAAGATGGAGAGACAGAGGGAGGGAGACAGACGGAGGGTGAAGGAGGGTGGAATCACCTCAGCAGAGAAGAACCGAGTGAAGAATTGGATTGCATGCCGCTGGCCGATGTAATTGTAAAGGCGCCCTGACTGAGAAAGCGATACATTGCACCACGGACTTAGCTCAGAAATATTATCCTCCGCCGGAGAATTCTTATGAGTGAAGCAGCAGAAGAAAAAAAAATCAATTGATATTAAAGGCGAGCCACGGTGTGAGCGACGGGAGCCTCGGCTTGTCAGAGCGGCCCTGTTTGATATCACGCCCGGAGAGCCGGGAAGGCTGGGAAAGATAAGTGGCCTGATTACTACTGCTGTGTGTGGGGGGGTGTGTGTGATGTGTGTGCATAATGATCTCAGCACCGCAGCGAGAAAATAAATATACATGCAGCCACATATGAAAATAGAGTTGTACAGGCGTGCTTTCTTTTCTATGTGCATTTGTGTGAATGTAATTCCGAATAAAGCCTGAAATTTCCTCTGAAAGACAGCCAGAATACTAAACAGCCAGCAACCATTTACTGCGTAAAGACATCATGTCCTCCAAACCATACGACCGCATAGGCTGTTTGTTCCTCCCCCACAGGAGCGTTTCACTGGTGGGAAGAGATCAACACGTCCTCATAACAAAATGTAATGGTCACTGATTTAACCACGTAATGTGGTAAAATGTTTGGAGTAGTTTTAGGCTGAGGGAACAGGACCATTTCTCTATGGTTAGGCAAAAAACTACAAGGTTAGGTGTTCTTCATACTCCATATCGCAGACTCCATACCTTCCCTTTTGCTTTTACACTGAAAATGACACTTCCACCTTGGTGTCCCACTACAACCACTAGAGGGCGACACTAACAAGAAACATAACTATGGCTAAGCCCCATTAAAATAAGATAAGACTTTATTTATTCCGCACTGGGGAAATTCGGTACTGTTAGCCCTGTCAGCACTGTTGCCATTAGCTTTGTTTCCATTAAAGTCGAAGGACATTTTGAAGCAAAAATGTTAAATGTTGCATTCAAGAACATGCTTATTAGGTAGGTTTCCATCAATTAGTTTAGAGCGAATAAACAAAGCTGCATAAACATACTTCGGTCAAAAGACAGCAGTGTAATGTATTACTAATTTGGCAGTAAACAGTAGAAGAAGGGACAAATAAAAACAACTAAAAGAGGTTGCTAATGGGACAATTTAGGCCAAATTGGAGAAAATGGACACAAGTTTTCAGGAATTGGATTTTATTGGGTAACTTATAATTGTTCTGTCATGTCAGCATGTCTTGACTGGCAGAGTGGAAACAGCTGATCAGTCAAATGTTCACTATGTCACAACTTATTCTGAAAAAGTGCTTCCGTCTTCCATTTAGCGCATTAACTATTTTTCAAAATAGACAAAACACTAAAAACACCTAAAGCGAGTGTAAAAAACTTGCACATTTCAGAAAGTTCTATAGAATTTTTGGTGTTTCCATCAACCTTTTTCTCATGGGAATCTTCAAAAAATGCGTTGAAATTTGTTGATGGAAACATGACTTCTGTTAGCACTGCTGTCGCCTCAGCCACCATCATGTCTGCTTGAGAGCAGTGTGCAGAGGGTTGCGGCGCCAAATCTTAGTGTCACTTTTAACTTCCCGCAGGCAAAAGGCAGTTTTTTACTCTAGTCTGCCAGTGTGTGTTTGTGTGCGAGTACAGAGCTTCTAATGGATACATTCAGCCTGAAATTGACCCTGAACAGATATACATTCTCAGTCTCTGTGCCAGGCCCACACACACACACTCAGATGTATGCACATGAAAACAGTCAACAACCACACACACACACATAATTACAAACTTTTGGGAACAGATGGGCATTATGGTTCAAATGTGTTCTCCATACTCTCCATTTACAAAATGCTCAAAAACGACTTGACGATTAAACAGCCTG
>CAFUXE010000508.1:157980-174715 GCA_903364295.1 Serranus cabrilla
ACTAACAAGAAACATAACTATGGCTAAGCCCCATTAACACTGATAAGATAAGACTTTATTTATTCCGCACTGGGGAAATTCGGTACTGTTAGCCCTGTCAGCACTGTTGCCATTAGCTTTGTTTCCATTAAAGTCGAAGGACATTTTGAAGCAAAAATGTTAAATGTTGCATTCAAGAACATGCTTATTAGGGAGGTTTCCATCAATTAGTTTAGAGCGAATAAACAAAGCTGCATAAACATACTTCGGTCAAAAGACAGCAGTGTAATGTATTGCTAATTTGGCAGTAAACAGTAGAAGAAGGGACAAAGAAAAACAACAAAAAAGAGGTTGCTAATGGGACAACTTAGGCCAAATTGGAGAAAATGGACCCAAGTTTTCAGGAGTTGGATTTTATTGGGTAACTTATAATTGTTCTTGACTGACAGAGCGGAAACAGCTGGTCAGTCAAATGTTCACTACGTCACAACTTATTCTGAAAAAGTGTTTCCATCTCCCATTTAGCGCATTAACTATTTTTCAAAATAGACAAAACACTAAAAACACCTCAAGCGAGTGTCAAAACTTTAATGCGCATTTCAGAACGTTCTATAGAATTTCTGGTGTTTCCATCAAGCTTTTTCTCATGGGAATCTTCAAAAAATGCGTTGAAGTTTGATGATGGAAACATACTGTTAGCACTGCTGTCGGCTCAGCCACCATCATGTCTGCTTGAGAGCAGTGTGCAGAGGGTTGTGGCGCCAAATCTTAGTGTCACTTTTAACTTCCCGCAGGCAAAAGGCAGTTTTTTACTCTAGTCTGCCAGTGTGTGTGTTTGTGTGCGAGTACAGAGCTTCTAATGGATACATTCAGCCTGAAAATGACCCTGAACAGATATACATTCTCAGCCTCTGTGCCAGGCCCACTCACACCCACTCAGATGTACGCACATGAAAACAGTCAACAACCACACACACACACACACATAATTACAAACTTTTGGGAACAGATGGGCATTATGGTTCAAATGTGTTCTCCATACTCTCCATTTACAAAATGCTCAAAAACTACTTGACAATTAAACAGCCTGCACTGTTAGGAGAGCAGTTAAAAAGGGTCCTTATACTTCCCTATAGACACACAAACACATGATGAGGTCCAAGGTGTGGTCCAATGTCTTTCTAATGGGTAAAAACCTGAACGAGTGCTCAGTTGTTATTACATGACATGTGTCAACAGTGAGACTAATGTGAGGTTCAATCTGAGGACAGCATCTTTCTGTACACATACAGAGAAATAAAAACTTTTCATTTCATTCCCTCAGTCAGTTTGCTAACATTTTGTGATACTGGCACAGCCTCTGAGAGACTTGGTAAGGTACTGAAGAACTAATGCTGCATTTCCTGCACGTCGACATCATGTGCCCTCCTGGGAGATGCTTTTGAAGTTAACCCCCAACCCCACCCCCCCTCCCACCGATAAGAACAGAAGACAATATGATTTGTCAGAACTTTACATTCCCAACTTTGCTGTGGTTGTGCTGCGAGGCTGCTCATTGGATTTCAGGATCCATTATTTGAGGATAATGTGAAACCGTTGATAATTATACTCAGCATATCATAATGTTTGACGATTGGATGGCAGTAAAAAGGAAGTTCAAGTCAACAGTATGGTGAAGGTTACTGTTAGATTGAGTTTAAAAAAAAGACATTTCCAGTGTGGAGCTGTCTTTTCTTCAGCAGACGCATTTCCTGCTGTAAATAGTTAAGAGCTGTTAAGCCAACAGTTCTGTGTTTTACAAGCATGTTAAACACTTTAGCAGTTTATTTAGATGCAGTAACAGATGCTTTGGGGCCTCTCTTTACTCCTTTGAATGACTCACTCATTATCTTATATCTGCATTTCCTGAAAAGAGTATTTGAGCAGCAGGAAAATCATCTCTCGGTCTCATTTTCGCTCTCTCTAGCTACTTGCTTGCAAATGAAAAAGTTGTGCTGTCTTTATGTTAAGACGGGTGTTTAACACATAAAATGCATCATTAAATGATTATTTTACAACCCCGACTCCAAAACGTTGGGCCAATGTGGAAAAACCTTATTCAAACAGAGCTACATTCAGTTGATTACAGTAAAAAAGAATCAGTCAAACTGTGAAGCTTTTAGTTTTTGGAAATATATTCACTCACTGTGCATTTTGTTTTTATTTATGTTTCACACAGCGTCCCAACGGTTATGGAACTGAGGTTGTAAGTTAGTTCTCAATAAATATAAGCATTTATATACATGACGAGGAAACTAAAACAGGAATGATGATTGAAACCACCACTCCAGGATCCAGCCAAGCCTCAGCAGAACAAAGAACGCTACAGTTCCTGACATCCAGTCAGAAACTGATGCAATCACAAAGGTCCACCAGTCCACCATCAAACAGCTGCACGCACTCCAGCAGGATGCCACACATCTGAAATCTAAAGCCTGCCAGATGCCACCTGCGTTGTGAGATCATCTTGCTTGTCCATGGAAAATGATTCTCACAACTTTTCTGTAGGGGGTTTGCATGTTCTCCCCATATCAGAGTGGGTTTTCTCCAGATCCTCCGGCTTCCTCCCACAGTCTAAAAACATACAGCTGAGGTTTAATTGGTGACTCTAAATTGCCCGTAGGAGTAAAAGAGAGCGTGAATGGTTATCTCTCTCTATGTGTCAGCCCTGTAATGGTCTGACGACATGTCCAGGGTGTACCCCGCCTCTCGCCCAACAACGCCAATGAATCTGTGAATCAGAGGAGCATTCTGAAAATAGCACACAGGTCATTCTAAATACACCTACATTCGCAGTTGTAAAAAAGGCTGCAGTTAATAAATGCTACAAATCCACTGACCTAGGTTTAGGGCAAAAACTTCCTGGTTAGGTGTTATAAAAGATAATAAAAGTAGATACAAATACCAATCCACGGAAGTTACCGGAAATGCCCGAAAAGAAGCATCAAGCCACGGAAGTCACGTACAATGTTACGTTAAAAGTAATTTACTTTTCGTTTTCACAGGGGACACAAACACAAACGGTGTTCTCCGCTGTTTGTTCGACCCATCTGCCATATAAAACCCGCATCTAACATGTCACCACGTGACGCTGTTTAACCAGGGAATATGTGCTGCCAGCATGTGCTTTGGTATTAAAACAAACATGCTCATGTCACAGAATTATGTGAAGCCAGGATGGACTGGTTTCAGCCTCCCACAACCCAAGTTCAAATAAACTGTTCAGGCTAATGATTTAATAAATAAAGAGCATTGTCCAGCCAGATAACGTTTGTATAGATGGCAGGAGAAGAGCAGTAAGTTGATTTCTCTCTGCTGGGGAGTGAACCATAGTCACATCCTACCATCGCCCAATGTCAACCACAAAAAAACACAACTAATACTTTGCACATTCTAGATTCAAAATCAAGCCACTAATTTAGTCACAAGGGAGACTGGAGTGGAAAAAGGACAGCACCATTTCTTCTATCTCACAAAACCAGTGTCCCTGTCTTTGTTTGCGGTAACACTTCATGGGGTTAAAGCAGAACTAGTGAGTGCAGGTGTAAACTGAGAACAAGCCCCCATCACCCCCCATTGTGAAGCCTGGGCTTGTTCACTGTCAGCAGTAACATCAACACGCGGCTAATAGAAGCCAAGATGCCTCCCCTCAGCACACCTGGCTCCAAACACGAATCCCATACTCATCTAATGCTCCCAACCCAGGGGCAGGAGGGGTTGATGTACCTTAATGTACGAGGGATGTGACAGCTTTTTGTTCAAGCGAGGGCTTGGATGAATTGAGCACAGCATGTTCAAATATTTGATTTCTGCTTTGGTGTTTCCTGTCTTCCTCCCTGAGGTCGTGTATCCTGGCAGCCTGCTTCCCTTTTGTTTCTGTGCAATACGTCAGCCATAAATAGGAAGACGCTGGATGCCAGAGCCGGCCAATAACACTGACAGTGAGACAAAGAAACAGGAGGGGCCAAACCTATCAGACACCGCTAAATGGGGCCCCTGCCACAAAGAACAGCTTGTAACACAGAAAAGGAAGCGGAGGTGTGTCTGAGAATGACACACAGACACACACGCAACCTCTGAGAGTGTGTAAAGGCAGTGTGTGCGTGCCTTGGTTTGAGAGTGTCAAGAGTTAATGCATGCAAAGTGTGTGAGTGTGTCTGAGTGATGTCCATTTCCCTGCAGGTTAAGGTCAGTAGCCATCTCTTTAGGGCTTTTACTGTCACAGACCGCTGGGCTCGACATTTCCTGCGCTCCACCAGGCCATTTGGCAAACAGCAGGGTTTAGCACTCTCAATCTGTGTGTCTGTGCATGTGTGTGTGTACATGTGTGTGAGCGAAGCAGAAAATACAGAAGGAAAATTAGTGCATCTTGGCGTGATTATGTGTGATTTTGTTTGAAAATGCAGTGATATACAGTGTGTGTGTGTGTGTGTGTGACTTTTGGTCAGACGGATCCTCATGTCCATCTGTTCACTGCTGCTCAGGGTGTCCGCTGCTCCTCAGAAAGGGAGTCTGCAGATTATTCATTAATGTCCTCCAACTGACCTCTAGTCTGTGTTCTTCGGTTTGAACGTAGAGTCACATCCACTTTTCACTTATCACACCTGTTAACAGGTGTCCACACCCCATGATCTCTCCACACAGCCTCTGACACAGCTTCTACAGTAAAACTTCTATCTGGCCACAGGAAGAGCTGGAAAACGTTGCTGGAGAGAGGTGAGAAATCTGAACCTGCGACCCAGCCCCGGATAACAGGAAGAAGATTCAATGGAATTGAAATGTCTATCTGGCAAAGAAAGATGATAACACAGTCCGTCCATTGACTGAGATAAATACAAGCATTACAGTAGAAAGACTCTTCTCAAGCGACTGTCTGTACATATCACCGAATAAACACATTAACTCATAAACTGGAAAGCCAGGTCCTCTCTCCTACAGCTGATAATCAAACAATCATCAACCACATAACAAATTTAAAAATTTGGTTATGAAATATTGCTGAAGTACCGAGTAAACTTTTGAAACATTAACACAACCAATAGTTGGCCATTATTCAGCCTATAGTCTGTACTTGCTGTTTCATGTGGGTGATAATATTGTTGTCTATGGGACAATCCTGGGCTGATATAAGAATCAGTTGCTTTGTGTTTCTGGTTAATCAAGATAAATAGAAGAACTGCTGCTGAAGTGCCACTTATGGAAACGTAAATTAATTTCTTTAAATCATCTTTGTGTCAGCTTAAACATTTGTTGAAGTTTGCAGCAAACAAGTTTCAAGCAGCAACACGTGTCTGAAAAGTAAAACCAATGCAGAAATGAAAAGTCTCATTCTCACTCTATTTATTACTTTAGAGAACATTTTCCTAATGAGTTTAGGAAAAAACAAGTAACTATGTTTGTTTTATACCTGTTTTTTTAATAGCCAAATTAGCTTTCCACTTAATATAACAGTAGACATTAATACACATGAACCTTGCTAACCGAGCATCCAAATATGGTAAAAAAACAACAACAAAATAAAACAAGATGAAGATGGCAATAACACCGAACTCACATCCACTTCCTTTACACGTCTATGGTATAACTATTCTGTGTACCAAATTTGCAAACAAAAGTAGAGTGTATACTTTCCAATGAAGTTTTAATTTAAGCCCCAAAAGTATTTCTCTATAATATAAAATATTAATTAAGAAATGAGCAAAAAAAACAACAACCCACCACCTGTCATCAGATTCAAAAGTCTTTAATACTGTTTGGTGCAAACATCACCTTTTTCTAACTGAGTCCCACCCACCTCAAACCAGTGAGAAGCTGAAGAATGCAATGTTTTGGACAAACATCCACGTTAAATATACAGAATGAAATGGGTTCACCTCTCTCTTTCTTCCTCCTTACCTCTGTACACTGTATTACAGCCTGACTCTCTCTCTGGCATTTCTAACCTCGCTCATTCCCTGTAGGGAGGTATGTTTGTTCCCCATGCTGCACTATCAAATCAGAGGCCTCTCCTGACCCACGCCTTATCTGTGATGGATGACTGATGGCTCCCGCAGTGTGGACGACAAGCAACTTTTCCATTAACCTTGTTCTAACATGGTGCAAATGTGTGCGTATGTGTGTGTGAATAAAAGTGGAATCTGACAGAAGCCAAAGGTTCCTACAAAGTTTTACAGTGACGGAGTTGAGTGGAACGTACTTTGTTTTTAATGCACACAAGTGCTATTCTTGTATGAGCTTCAGTGCTGTGAGTGGGTGTGTATGGGTTGTTGAATTCAGGAAAAAATAGAAAGAAAAAGAATGTGCCCAAACAGCTGAGGAGATTAAGTGAACACCATTAAAAGCAAGTGTGTGACATCAGCAACATAACAGACTAATTTCCTTTCATTCATGACTTCTCAGATCCCCCAGTTGCTACGCCCGCTGTGTATTATTGCATGTTTGTCAGTGGGAAGTCACGCCACGCTCCCCAGGGTGCATTTGATCTGACTCACCCTCACAGCCCTGGGAGCGCGTTGTCTCTCATGCAGAAAAACCCAACACAGTCGACCACTGCACTTTGGTAGCTGCTGAACATGAAGGAAAGCTGGCCTTATCCACAGCGTCAAGCTTAAAAAATGATCCATTTGCAACTATTATTAGAGCACAGAGGATCCTGCAGCGCCGCGGCAGCACTCTTTTTACAGATTTTTCACCATTTGCCATGTGGCTTACACACATATTTAAGCTGTGTAGCCAGATTTTACAGCTTCATATTCTATTTAACAGGCTTGCGGTTCATTACGGTAGTAAAAGGTTCCTGTACATTAAGCTTCACAACGCATTAAAGTTGCATCAATACCCCATTCAGTAACTAAATCACAACTTCCCACCCCACAAATGCTAGCTTTTTGAGGCATAACCACATTCCCTTCCCACTGGGATGCACACATGATGCAAATTTAATGCATGGGGCCTTACTTATGTACAATATAGGTATATGTGCTGCATAAACATTTTTATATTTAGACGGGCTGTGTTAACCTGGTGCTGTGTTGTTCACATTCTCACGCACATGAAGGAATATAAAGTGTCGCCAGGCCAGCTGCAACACATTGGAGTCACTTATTCTGCAGGAAAATGCTAGGTTTTAGAGTTTAGGCAAAAATGAAATAGGATACAATTTAACACTTAAATAAATGCAAAATAATGAAATAAATATGTAACCACATATTTTAGGAAAAAAAGTTGGCAATTTGTATGCAAGGGAAAAAACATCCAGAATACAGTCACAAATGAGAGCAGCCTGAGCTGGACAGGGTGCTGTAGGACTGTTTGTGCACATATTTTATCTAACTGGTTGTCATACATACATGATGCTGACTGCATTACTGCAACCCGTTTTAGTTATCTATATATCAATGTCTGTTATTTTCCTGCCTTTTTGTTTTGTTTTTTTTCCTACTGGTTTGTCATCAAAAAGATGCTATAAAAGTCAATAAAATTCAAATTCCAAGAAAGATGAATTTAGTCACAAACATCTTCCTGCAACTTATACTCATAGCTAACTGTGGTGGTGTAACATACCTGTATTTTAAATCGTTTCAAAACTGGATCCATTACCATGGGGTATTTTAGATATTTTTGGTAAAAAAAATAGTAAAATGTCATGCATTAACTTATTAAACAGGTATTTATTGGCTATATGAAGCAGTGTAACCTTGCTTACTCCTTTGAAACACATTTCTCTGCGCTGAATGATGTCAATTTACCCTGATAACCTTATATAAGCTTATATGTACGATGTTGCCAGCTATTCATGGGTTTAATATTGTGGAGCATCTCATTGTCTCCAGCTGTGGAATGAATTGATGCAGCGACTTTAAGCAGTAGCATAACATTTGGATGGAATGGAATTATGATGATACACATGCACACAAACACACATGCATACTTACATACTATATACAACTGCAACTGCAGAAACTCAAACTTGTGTAAAGAATTATGCATGCACACTGAGAACACATACATGCTTTTTTTTTCTTCAAAGCACACAAAATGGGAAGCAAATGACATGCATACACAGCGGAAGAAAAGAGAGCGAACAAATCAAGCCCTAACTGCATGTGAAAGCTCAGCATGCCCATGTGCCTTTCCTGCCCGCAGACCAAACACTGGACGTCAATGATGCAGAGGCAACAAGACAGCTGCTATGCACACACGCACACACACGCAAACAACAATTTCTTGCTTAAAACACAAAACTATAAACTAAAAAAAGTGAATATCCCTCCTTCCTGTTTCCCCTTTCCCCCTTTGCTTTCCCTTCCCTCTCCTCACTCGCACTTTTCTCTGCCCATCTTAAGCTTCTACGCCGACACCACATGTACGCTAAGCATCGAGCTGAGACAAAAAAGGTACGAGTAAAAGAGATACAGAAGTAAAAATAGATATAAAAAGAAAGAAGAAGAAAGACTGGGAGGCAGGGAGTAATGGTGTAAAGCGATGAGAAAGAAAAAAGAGACAGAGAGGTGAGAGAAGCAGCGGAGAATAACGAAGAATAAAGAATTAAGTCTGCAATTTGTGTGGCCGTTTGACCCTGCAAGGCGTTCAGCTTAGCACCAGCTACATGAATAAACAACCACATCTAATTTCTTCTTTGCTGAGGGCAGGATACAGGCTCTAAAATTGAAAGTCTGCTGATTTACTGCATTCAAGTCTTCCAGGAAAATAAAATACGCTTCACATCAGCTTTCAGGTGTTACTGCTCGAAAACTAAGCTCGGGAATGGGAAGTTACTTATCAGAGGTGCTGAATTCAAAAGGCAGGAAAGATAAACACCTGCACCACCTGCAACAGCTGTGTTTGAAATGATGCCTTTCTTAAAGATAAGTGTACCTGCAAGTAAATTACTCCCATCACATCAGCGCATTTCCTTATCATGGCTTTTTGAACTAAATGCACAGCACACACTACAAATTATTTTTTTGTATGTGGTTAATGATGACATTCTTGGCAGTAAAATCTAAATGTATCACTCAACGGAGACAGCTGTTATATAAAGAAAACCCTCTAAAAACCCATTGTACACTATCGGCTCATCACCAGCCAGCCAATGAACACACTCGAGCATTTAGCAGCCAAAAGAGTTGGAGACCAGGGGTTGGTAGAACCCAAAATCAGAGCTCAAAGGAGAGTAAATATTAGTGTTGCAACCAAAACTCCAAAGAAATGACAATGTTTCACATAACTGCTATAAGTTCAATTATAATGACTGTAAGTGTGTTTTGTTCTCAACCTGTTTCCTCAACAACAACAAAAAGAAATTAGCTTTTGCAGGTTTTGGAAGGCGATTGGATGATAGTGCCAATGTTGAACACCCAAAGGTAAAAAGGCAATAGGCTGAAACTTTACTTGACGTGTTTGTTTGGCATGAATTAGTGCTGGAAGTGGGTCAGCGCTCATTGCTGCGTAGTACCAGCTCGTCTACAGTCTTTAGCATGTTGTGACTTTTTCTTGGGCACTGGCACTGCTCACACACTGCTGGTACTCTTTTCTGTCCTCACTTTATCAGCCTCTCTGGGTGGTTTATAATGGCCCGAAATAAAAGGCAGTGTTTAGCAGAAGCATGTGACCACCGCTTCATAAGTCACAGCTACATGCTCACTCTCCACTTTGAGGACGAGCAGTTGGACGTCCATCACTCGACTTAAAAATTGTGACCACTACAGTGGGCATTGGCAGACTTCATGGTGCATTCAGCTGCACCTTGTAAAAACAAGAAAAATACATATTCAACAGCAATACATAACACCCAAGAGCTTTACTGTATTATATTTGCATAGATTTTTATATCTTCAATTGTCACCTATGAAAAGGCTGTCAAGGCCCTTCACTTTGTAGCTGTGGATATTTTAGTGCCTCGCTCAGAGGTTTAAATACCTGGGTTCCCATCATGCTTCGGGGATATGTAAACACAAAGTAAACTGTAATGTTGCCATGGAGATGAGTGACCTGTAGCCCACAAATGTATAATGAGAACAGGATGCCGCGCTGGCGCCCACTCACTTCAATGAGAAATGCTTGCAGATCGCATGAGCCAAAAATGTTTTGTAGCTTCTGGCTTTGCCTGCGCATTGTGCGGCCCACTGCTAAATGTTTGCTCATGAGACCGTTGTGTGGACCAGTGATGGTAGCATTTACCCTGATGCCCCAGTGGGTGAGCTGGATTCGTCATCTCTTTTCCACCTACACATTCTGTCTAACCTGAGCTCACCCAGTCAGCCCTCACGTATTGCATTAACTTCACTAAGAAGTTGTCAGTTCTTCAATAACCTCATTAACAAGATGTGCGCTCCCTAAATTACATTTCAAATGGCTGTGAAAAGATAGAGCCTCATCACTGTGACAGCAAACCACCGTGCTTTCAATCTCTTCTGAAATGAAGCCGGAGTAAAAAGCATTCACTCACACTCACATTTATTCGGACCGCATGTGGCTGCAAACATCAAACTAAATGTGATGGGCTTTTGTAAAAGGGCTGCACACAGAGCGGTGCCTACTACCATCACAGGCCGGCCTCACAACAGCTGTCATGCTGCCTACAAAGCCAGTTTCAACAAAGTGTTATTGTGATAAAAGTTATCTCAACAAAATATGCAGCCTACCTAAGGGGAGCGAGGCTATGCTCACACTGCATACTAGTTTAGAAGAGATTAGAGATTTAGCGATTCATCCTGTTTTAAGAGGAAGAAATATCATCTGCTGCAAGTAAGATAATGCAGATGAGCTGATATTCTATTTGCTATGACAAGATTTAAATTAGTCTGTGTTTGATTTCAATTAAAGATGTAAACAACTTGTATTCCAACAAGCACAGATCATATTTTGATAAATGCTTAATGTGCTCTTCACCCCGATAATTTAAACCATTTCTAAACATGGATACTTGTTCCCAGGGGGCACTTCTGCAATCCCCATGGGGTAAGTGGAAAGACTGTGGAGTAGCTAAACTAATTTGATTCAATAGAAATTAAATTGAAAAATATATCCATGTATCAAGTCTGCTACACCACCTGAATACCACATGTTACTTTAACTATAGTGAGTGAAAATGTAGCACGAGCGCAGATACACTGAAATAATAAGCTTAAGTAATGAATAAATCAGGTGGAATAGAAAACAGTAATGGATGATTGACCCAAATAGGCAACAGTCATGGAAAAAGCAGTTGGACTAGTTAGTTCAAGTCATGATAAATGGTTAAAATAGCCTAATAATTTGTAACCACTTATCCGGGTCAACCCGGGTCATGGGGGGCTGGATCCAATCCCAGCTGCATTGGGCGAGAGGCGTGGTACACCCTGGACAGGATGCCAGTCTGTCGCAGGGCTGACACATATAGACAGACAACCATTCACACTCTCACTCACACCTATGGCCAATTAGCACCAATTAAACCGTTTTTGGACTGTGGGAGGAAGCCGGAGTACCCGGAGAGAACCCACGCACACACGGGGAGAACATGCAAACTCCACACAGAAAGGCCGCAGGCGGGGATCGAACCCACAACCCTCTTGCTGTGAGGCAAGAGTGCTAACCACTACACCACTGTGTGGCCCTCAATTCAATTCAATTGTATGAAAAAAAATGTTACTACGGTGTAATATTATACAGGAGCCTTACAGTATATAAATTATTTGAAAATCAACACATTTGGAACATGATGACTGGTGACAATGACGACAAGACAAGACTTTGATGAGAACAATGCACCCTGAAAATTTTTAGTCAGTTGGTTCCTCAGTTACTGTATTAAAGCCCCTCGTTATTCAACTGCTGCATGAAATGTCAATGAAATCAGGCAGGACATTTTTCTTGTAGAAGTTGGATAATACAAAACACTCCTTTTAACAATAAGTCAGTACAGCAAGAGACAAGATGAGAAGGTCTTTACACAGATGGTAAATGTCAAAACCCTTAAGTGAAAAAATCTAAATTCTAGTTAGCTACAGAGTTGGCCTGACTGGTATTAAAATATTGTTATGCCCTAAAGAATTAGATTATGACATTTAATATCTCTTGTTCATATTTTTTATTGTGTCTCTTGGCAAAGTTCTCCTCAAGGCCAACATGTTCTTTTCTGCTTTTTTTTCACTCCAGTCTTTGTTGCTGATCTTTCTCACTGCAACCTATTTGATTCAGTCTGGCGTTCATAATGCCTCTCCGGACCTATCCTCTCTTCAGCGACTTGTCCTAGCTCCATCTTATCAGCCGAGCTTCAAACACAACACTCCACACGCAGGAGCAGAATGAGACTTATCAATCCACACTGTAAAAAAGCAAAGGGAATGAACATCAGGCCGTTCTATACGTATCTCCACACTTCATCTGTGTGATTGTCAGAGCCGCCGGCTGTCTCAGGTACAGATTAAACAAAGGACATGATCGCCATTCAGAGACAGCGATTGTAGCGTAAATTGACTGGCTTTAATCCTCGTCTGCAAGACTGGCCAGTGGCAGGGTGAGAAAGGATGGTTTCTGCTGTTTAGGGCTTGGTGGATGATTTGTAGCTAAAATGTTGAGGAACATGAATAACACAACACAACAAAGCAATGAGCAGGACTGAGTGGTGGGATTTTTTTTGTTTTGATACAGGAATGCCTGAGGTTGAGTTTGTGGGTGAGTAGTGCAGGAGAAAGAGTGGATTTATAGGAGGTTACTGCATGGCTTTGAAGCCCATGCACAAAGCTGCTGTAGCTATGCCATCTCTGACCTGCAGCCTCTCAAATATTCATCTACACATTGGGGATACTGTGGGAACAGCAACACTACACATGAAACAAGTTTCTGACGATTTCCCTGATTGTTGATAGTATAGACAACTGAGTTAAAGTAAAGAAGTAGAGGTTATCTTTTTTTTCTGTATCACACTTCCAGTAAAGTCATCTCCACTACAATCCTTTTACTTTCCATGGAAGCAGCTCTATCACAGTGACTGAACAGCAGCCCAGTGATTGCATGTACTAGTATTTGCATTCAGAAATGGAACAAGGCAAAACAAAAGTTACCTTGATGTAACTTCGGTTCATCACAATCACCTTATATCAGAAGTGAATGAAAGACTGTAAACAGAGTTACTGTGTCTAGTGTTGTGGGTGTGTAGTCAATGGGTGACTTCAGACACTGAACAATAAATCTACACACTATCTTATCGACACTTGAACTCCCATTAACCCTGTGTGCCAAGTAGAAATCAAGCTCAACTGAGTGGACATATAACAAGAAATAACACTGTGATAGTGATATATTTCATATCTAGTGGGAAGAAAAAGTATGTGAACCCTTTGAAATGACCTAGTTTTCTGCATTCATTTGTCATAAAATGTGATCTGATCTGCATCTACTCCCAAGTATAGACAAACACAATGTGTTTGACCTAATAGCACAAACAGTTATAATATTTCGTGTCTATATTGAACACATCCGTTCATAGTACAGGTGGAAACGTAGGTGAACCCTTGGCCTTATGACTCCATTAAGAACTAACTGGAGTCAGGAGTTCGCAAACCTGGAGTCCGGTCAATAAAACAAGATCGGAGCTATTTTTACCAATAAAAAACACACCAACTTTCCACAAGTCCACAGTCAAATGGATCTGACTTAGTACTGTGCCTACTCTCACTACAAGTGGGCACCCAAAGGCACAACGCAAAAAACCAAAGTTTACCAAAGAGCACCTTGACACACCACAATGCTATTGGGAAAATGTCATTTGGACTGATGAAATGAGGTTAAATTGTTCACAAAGAACATGCAGCACTACGTATGGCTCTAAAGGGCTCTGCATACCAACATGAGAACATCATTCCAACAGTGAAGTATGCTAGAGGGAGCATCATGATTCGGGCTGCTTTGCTGCTGCAGGGCTTTGCCAACTTGCCACCATTAAGGGGAAAATGAATTCCCAAGTTTATCAAGGTATTCTACAGGATAATGTCAGGGTGGCTGTCCACCAGCTGAAGCTCAGTAGAAGTTGGTTGATGCTGCAGGACAATGACTCTAAATATCAAAGTAAATCTACTACAGAATGGCTTCAACAACAAAAAAACAAAGACTTGGCAACAGGAAATGATTCTAGTAGCTCAGCTCAGAGAACTCGTTGGCTCAGCTGTTAGCCAGAAAGTTATCATTAAGATTGCAAGTCAATAACAGTCAGCTGCAAATATAATCAGCATATAATAAAGACATTTCTGTGCCCAAATTAATATCAGGATTTAAGACTAGAGAAACAGTGCTGAGCTGCATCTCGAATTAATCTTCAGGTTCCCAGCTTCCAAATGATGTACACCATTTCTATGTCCCAATCCCTAAAAAGACAACAGTAGCTCCATGTGGGTCTCAGATGGTTAATAATGCTCAGACAGGAACTACAAGCTCAGGATTGTGATAATCCATTACAAATATAGATGCAAAACTTATCTGTAATTATAGAATTTTTGCACTTTTTTCCCATTGTGAGTGGGCAGTTCTTTCGCTGCACTTATTTAAGTCATGAGTCACATCAACAAGGATGAGTACAGCTTAACAAGGAGCGTTCGAATCCAAAGTTGTACTGAGAATGACTGACCATAGTACATGTGAGTATTCAGAATGATAAGTTGTGAAGAAGAGTTCAGATGAGAGCCAACAGATGACAGCCAATCACAGCCTACCTGATTGGAGTAGCGCATGCTGACGTTGCGCTGGTCCTGGCCGGGAACGTAGCGGTGGATGGGATCAATATCTTTAGGGCTGATCAGCTCATCCACTGAATTGTGATCACAGAGACACACACATTAGCATTTGTGGACACGCCCACATAGACAAGTGTAACAAACACAAACAGACAAAATCAATTTCCTGTCATTTACGATACAGACACTAATATGAACATGTAATAAATGAGTCAGTATATTAAAATAATTAAGAAATAAGCAATACGTACAACCATTGGATGAAAATAAACTGATATTTTACATATAATTTCATCAAATATGACCAAGAAAAGTTGAACATTTTTTATGAATTTGCCCGCTGGTGCATCATACCAAATCACACACACACAGACAGAGGCCTACCCAGCAGCTTGGCGATGTTGTAAAGAGCCTGACCACACAGGAAGATCATCCCATCACGGCCAGAGTTGCTAGGGAAACGCTTCTGGCTTCCATGCTGTTTCTGCTCTGCCTCCACAAAGTCAGCCGGTACGTAGTAGTATTTGGGGATCACAGCATGTCCTAGCATGGGAGACAGGCACTGTAAGCACTGTGTGTGTATGTGTGTGTGTGTGTGTGTGTGTGTGTGTGTGTCTGGATACATGTTCTACGTGTGTTGCAGTGAGAAACATCTTCACTTACCTGTAGTTACAGTAATTACTGTAAATAAGACTGCGGTGATGACGCACACAGTATGTAGCAACATGAAAGTACAGTGCATGTGCATCATAGTTAAACAAATTTTCCACATTTTCCTTATTGAGGATGGACTGTACACACACACATACATCAGCCATTAATGGGCTCTGTACAATAGCTGCATTGATACCACCAATCTTCTTACGCATTACAGAAATGTCCTCTGAAAGCAACTCAGGAATTTGATATTTATCTGAGAATTACACAGACATACAGGACGAGAACATCTTTGTATTAAAAGTACATTTCCACAGACCTTACAAATACTGTATCTAACATGCCCTCGCTGCTAAACCACCACAGATTACTGCGTCAAATGTTTTGCCTCAGTCTGAATTTAAAGCTAAAGTCACTGCATGCAGACATTAGCAGCAGAACACTGAAGGACTGCACTGTGTTAGGGGCTGTTCATTGATACTCTACACAAAATACAACTATGGCTGGTGTCCTTTTTTTTTTGCAAATATTTGTTCATGAACCAAAGCACTGGACACTTCATTCTGCACCACCACTATAGTTCATTCAGATTGGTATTTCGACACATATTATGCTCCTGAGATATGGATATTCGTACTACATCTTGTGATTTTAATAAAAATGTCAAATAATTGTGCAGACCTTCATTCAATTTTGCACTTGATTTTTATCGCTAGAGGGAAAGTTAAGGTATCACTAATGATTACAGTTCATCCAGAGAGTCTGTAATATAGGCTATTTAATTAAACAATTAGGTGTGTAAAAATTAAACTAAATAGATCACTCTCCAACACAGACATTTGCTGACATGGAGTTAAACGGCAATTCAGTTTGATTATCAGGCATCAGATTGGTCACTTAGAGCGTATAATTATACCTCTAAAGGTTCACAGCAGCTATCTGTGTACTCCAAAATGTATTCTGTCTGAAATTCTCCTCTGTATTTCACTAAAAGTGTGGTCCAATATGAATAGAACCCTCTTCAAACAAAAACACGGACTCTAATGATGGAACAACAGCAGAAATGTTGCCCATTCACCACAGTACAGCAGCATGTCTCCCTGAGCTGCACCCTGAATGTGTGTGTGCATCAGGAAAACAATGGGAGACTGTGACTCCTGGGAGGTCGGCCGAACCTGCAGCAGAACACACAATGCAGCTCCTAACAGCAGCAAATACATTTCATTGACTTTTAAAGGACATTAATGGTTAAAGAGAAAAAAAGTAAAGTTGTGTTATCCATATAAAATCCAGCCACTTAACTACAGGACTTTCATTAAATCACACATAACCAGTACAAAGGCACT
>CAFUXE010000508.1:179368-194250 GCA_903364295.1 Serranus cabrilla
ACATGTAGAGAAAACAGTGGAGTGAATCACAGTCTTATTAATTCTCATAATTCAATCCCATCTTGTTTATGCTCGCACAAAGAGGATCAACTCTAACACGCAGTGGGAATGTTAGCAGCTCTGTATTTACAGAATCACCCTTTTCTTGGTCACCAAATTTAAATAACCACTACAAATCAAGGTCAGCTCATAAAAAGATTAAACAAGCTGCGTATTTTATTGGCCTCTCTGTAATACATCATTACAAAGTGTGTGTGTGTGTGTGTGTGTGTGTGTGTGCGCGCGCACACATTTTAGCCCATCAGTATAAATGCCACTCGTCCTGACTATCTTTGTTCCTCATCTTTTCAATAATCTCCACGCTGATGGACGATAACAGAGATTACACCCTAATGCAATGACAAATAGCTGGTGGAGCTGGCACATACAAATACATGTGGGAGCTGCATTCACTATCACCAAGCAGATATTACTGTCTGTAGGCTTAAACCGAGCCTCCTTTAATGGTTAATGTCTGCAGCCTGTGATTATGCAGGTATACGTGACTTCAAACTGCGTTTCAGCAGAAATATGAAGCTAAGCTTTCAGGGGGCGAGAGAGGGATGAGCGAGGGAGAAATGAAAAGAAGAAAAGAAAGGTGCATAAAGAGATACAGAAGCAGAGGAGGGTTTATTTAGAGGGAGGGGAGAGCTGAGGCAGTCACCCAGTGAGGCCTGTGCTTTTTGGCCCGTTGAGGCTGTAAACAGGCAGGGATCCCTGGTGTTTTGTGCTTGAGCAGCTCGACTGATTGGTAAAACTGTCTATCACACAGGCTGCTGCTCTCTGTCAATGGTAAACAGACAGGGAGCACAGACGTCTGCCCTGCTGTGAATTCTCTCTTAAACACCAACAACAACTTCACTCCATGTCTTCTGCAGGGAGACCTGGTCTACCTGTGACTTCTTCTTCAGTAGACAGAGCTCACGCCGCTCTGCATTTCATTAGTGTGTGTGCTTATGCTTATCATTCAAGGAGGTAACATTTGACGGTAACACTTTATGATAACTAGTGATGTCCAGATGCAGCTTCATAAACCCCACTAGATAACACTCTTGGTTTAAAGGAAAGGGCCCAAGGAACAATTCAGTGTGCTTTCAACCTGTGATGGCAACAAGTTTCATTAACCATTTACGTTATACCTGAGCCCACTAGATGGCGCTCTGTGTTCACCAGGGAACTGAAAGCACAGTGAATTGCCATTCCTTGAACTTTTTTCACAGGGGTCAACAAACTATTTCCAGTTTGTGAAGCATATTTAGGCATCACTAATAATAACCATGGTAATAAATGGTGAATTGATAGTTAGTTAACCTTTAGTTATCAGTTTTTATTACTGTTAACAAACAATGATTTGATAATTAATAATGCTCACTAATGCTATGGTTTATGTGTACAGGTTTCTGCTCTCCACACCAGCTGACAGGGTTAAGGGTTCAAATCATTTATTATCAGAGCAAAACATCTACTAACTCGAGTTTAATAACCTATCAAGTAACCATTTATCAATGATGGTTATAATAGAGTGTTAACAGATGGACTCTTGTGATGTACTGCCTGTAATGTCACATCTTTAAAATTGGTAAGTGCATCATTTCTACCATTTGAAATCTGCAGATTGTTTCAGAATTCATTACTGGAAAATGATAATCTTGTGTTAATATTTACTGCATTGTTTAATATAACCACCTGGCATAATTTCCTCTCATATAACTTGATTTTTTACTACTTGCAGTATTTGCTGAGCAGCAAATGTATTACTGTTGGTAGATGGAAGGCAAATGGCAGCAGGAGCTATCAGGAGTTTAAGTTATGAAACTTAACTGGCATCATCTTCCACAATAAATCTGCCTTCCTGAGGGTGGAACTGAGGGCAGGATGGAGCCTGAAGCAACCAAGGCATTAAATACTGCTTGCTTTTTCTTCGCCTTAGAGTCTTTGTATCGTATTAGCTGCAGGATTAAAGAAAGCTAATTTCAAAGTATTCTAAGTGGTTAAGAGTTGGTGCCCTCTGTGACATATCAAGCACACGCTCACACTGTCTATGCCCTTTTTGTTCTGCTTTCTGCACCAGGGATCTACCTTTCTGCAAATAAAAGAACAGCCAAAAGCAATCTAATTTTGTGAAAGGCGTATTGTTTTAAACATCTTTTAGAGCTACATAACAGCTGTGTGAGGAATGCACAGCAATCTGTTGAGTCCTGCTGGAGGACATTAAAAAATGGTCACTGCCATGGCCTTCAAACTGCAGCTAAACTATAATTTATGTGTAGAGCTATTTGAAAAACATACACATATCCCAGGCAATGCCTTTAGTCAGTTATTTACCAGTTATTTCCTTCTAAAGGAAAACTTTTGCCTGGTCGTAATTTCAAAAATGTTAAAATATAGATTGAGGAAGCAGCACAAGCAGTAAACAGAAACAGATATATCACATATAAGTTGTTACAGAAAGCATTGCCTATTAAGATATTAAGCACATTTTTAGCAGTATAAGTATTTTAATATAAAATATTTAGGGCTGCTTGCACAGAACACATTTTCCTTAAAATGTTCACTTAATTATTTAAGGTTTTCTCATTATCTTAATCCTTACAGCCTCCTTATTATATAGTGAGCAAAATATGGTGAGAAGGGGGCAAAACAAAGCATTTGGTCCTAGGAGGCAGTTATGTTTTCCAGCTTTATTATTCATAGTTGTGCAAAACCAGAGATCGTTACATTAAACAGCACATTCAACTCTAAAGGCTTCACTCATATGAAAAGATGGAAGCTTTCGCACGATGTTTAGCACACAATTCTGCCCTAATTATATTTTCAAGTAGACAGAAAGTATCCAAAAGGAATAGCGGTAATAAAGGGAGGTGACATTTGCATTTGTTGGTCATCAACACAGTTACTGTTTGTTGAACTGTGCACAATGTTACCACTCCGACGAGAGGAGGGGTTGATTTAACTTTTTGATGCTCCGAAGCACTGTACAGATCAGAGGAGCTACAGAGCTGGATGATAATTATTTTTGGTTCATCGCTCTGTGCAACCACTTTCTCATGACACATTGTCATCTTTTCCTTTGTTAATATTCAAATATGGATTTGTGCAGTTAGAAGTTAGGAGGTTAAGAACAAGTTAGACCTAAGCATCACTGCAACCCACTCAAATATTGTCTGGTAATTTCCCTCGAGAAACAACCAAATCTTTGTGGGTGGGATTAAAGCAAAGTGAAATAATGAAATTGTGCCAAAGTGACCAACTCTGGACTCTGACACAAGAATAGGTGACTTTAGTAATCTTTTATTGGAAACCTTATTACTGAAATAGTCAAACCTTTAAATCTATGAGCTCTCAGAAGAGATAAGATAATCTTCCATGAGGAGGGGTCCCAGTTGTTCTCCGTGAATCTTTAGTACAACAACCCAAACCTGAGTATCAGGAGGTCTTAATGACTCGTGATGTCAATGTGTGAGCGACCCAACACCCAAAGAGACTTCATGGATGAGAGGTCAAACAAAAACTCCAGTTCTCCAGGACTTTTTTCTTTCCGTCTGCCCCTCTGAGCTCATTAATTCTGGGGGGTTAGTTCTGCAGCTAATGCAATGATTTGTTTAGCATTAAGAGTCTTGCCTCTGATTCACTCCTTGTGCACTCACTGAGCTGATTCTGAAGTGAAAGCGCTGCCATTTCGCCCGGATCACAGGGGGATTCAGAAAAGGACAATGAATGCACCATCATTCACATACATATATATGCATGAGCACACCTCCTGACAGACTCACTAAAACGCACAAACACACTTAGATTGGGGGTGAAATACCTGGAGGATTAAAACACTTGAAATAGGAGAGGCTAAGTCACAGGCAGATTTCTGAGCATTATCATACGAGGATAATACCTTTACAGGCTTAGACATTTCAAAAAAACTTTTCAAATGTCACACTCCAGCACTTTCAAGATGAACTTTTTCAGGTTTGGTGCACTGACAACCTCTGGCAAATTCCCTCTTCATTAACAAGTTGTTACCTTAAATAACCTCTTGGTACATATTTAAACATTCTATTGTTCTTTAACCCTAAATCTAATTAAGAAACCTTGGAATTTCAGTGTGCATGTTGTGTTTTATATGTTTTTATGTGTCCATGACCTGAAGTTCAGCTTTTGTCACAGTGGATAATTACTCATTCCCCAGCCTCTGTAATGGAAAGACAGATTGCTTCCTTTCTTTACTAATGGGGTTCCCCAGGGTCATATGCTGGATCCTTTAGTGTTTTCTTTTATAACTATATCTTCTCTTTGAGGTATATTATCAACATATAAAATATTTATAATATTTTAATGACACTCAGCTGTATGTTTCACTTAAACTTGTGAGCATGAGTAACATTTGTTTGTATTTTTTGTTTGTTTGATATGATACAATGTTTGATATGTAAGATTTCCATTTAGCTGAAGCCTTCTCAACAATCCAGCACTGGTTAATAGAAAGAGACCAGTACCAACCTTCATCTCAGCAGGTTTGTAGTAGCGGCGATCCTTGTCTTCATTAGCGGTGCGGTAGCCATCACGGAGGAAACGTTTGAATCCATATTTGCCCCGCAGCTTGCGGACAATCTTGTCCAGTGTCTGACTGTAGAGGGCATCATCATCGACTGCAAAGGCAGGATAACTGATGGTTGGGAGCAAGGCTGCATCTGTGTTCTGTCAGGGGAAAGTATGTTTTTTAGACCCTCTTTCCTTATCTGCAGGATTGTCCACCATTCTGAAGGACGTACTAATCCCTCTGCAGTTGTATAGAAGCCAGTTATTTGTAATAATATTTATCTTAAATACTTAATTCAAAATTTTGGAAAGTGAAAAGCACTTGGCACATACGTATGTCTTCTAAAGGGTCATGTTCTTATATCTTTTTTCAGCTCAAGAGTCAAAGCTCCTGGTTATGAACAGCACATTAGTGCAGCATTATTTCTGTCACAGACTGTCTGACTAAATTTCAATCAGAGCAATCACTGGAAATTATTATTGTTGTTAGTCTTGACATATCATTATGACTGGCCAGCTAGTTCTCTCACCCCTTTTTTGTTTGATTTTCTCTATTAGGCAGTGAAATGAAAGCTATTAGGCCCCAGCCCCACTGCAAACACCTATGAATATTTAAAATGTATTAACAGGTAGCGGGGCTTCCAAAAAAATAAAAGACTTGTTTTCCATATTCTGCGAGGACTCTGCTGTCTATGAACTGAAGTCCTAATTAATTGCACAGACATGCTCCATGACACGGACGGCTATGAACAAGATTGTCAAGCAGCTAAAGAACGAGTTTCAGTGAGGTTTGATGTTTTGAATTATCTTTTTTTATTATTATTTCCACACATCTCCACAGTTCACAGAGGAGCCAACTGCTGCTCTGTCTCATACAATTCTCTCTTATTCTTCGACTTCTTGTTACAACTCCAATTTACATGTTAACATCCTCGGCAGCTGCAGCCGAAATGGGATAGCAGCTTGCAGAACACACTGTGTCGAGAATTTGATATTGAATTCCAATCTTTTGCCACAGTATTCAAGATGCTGATTTTACGTTGATATTTTGGTTAGCTAGACATTATGCTACTGGTCTCTCGCTCCCTACTGCACTCCATCCTTCCAGCTCCTTAACGTTAATCTCATGCCGCTATAATGCCACTCTAGTCGTCTAATTACACTCATTTCCTTGCAAGCTGGCTGAGGCTATTCGGCCTGACACATTCAGCACAGAGAAAGAGATGTGATCATTTAAGTGTCTCGAAGCAGTGAAGTGGAGAGAAGGGAATGGTTTTGCTCTTGCTCTTCCTCTACCTACCACTTTTTCTTTTCAACCCTTCTTTTTTCAGCCTTACCTCCCTCCAGCACTGCAGCCTCCTCTCACTTTTCCCATTTTTGGCAGTGTAATAACTGCACCATCAACTAACATTTTGACGAGATTATTTAGTTTGTTTGATGTTTACAATTCATCTTTTCCGTTTTGGGCTTATGTCTTTAATTGAAGGATTATGCACACAGGTGGTCCTCTGAACAGGAATGTAACAGTACAGTAAATCTGGGATACATATACAGTAAGACATTTAAATTGGTGAGATTTAAAAAAAAAAATGATTGCAATACTCTTTTTTTAAATCTGCTTTTGACTTTACTTGTTTCATGTCATACATCTCAGTCAGTAGCTGATGCAAAAACATGGTGGCTGCAGGAGAAGATTTTGAGGATGTTGCAATTCTGTTTCAAATGGAACAAATTGGTCTATCTGCAGGTGCACAGTATTACAGGGCAAGCCTACTGCATGACACGCCCTGCCAATGTTTGCAGTTTGGTTATGTTGAGGTGCCCAAAACTACTCGGTAAGGTTTATAAACAGATTGGGGTTTGAATTAAATAATCATGTATAAAGTATATAGTATAGTGGGCCATTTTAAGGGATGTGTCGCATAGTAAAGTGGGTGTGTCTTGTGGTAAAGTAAAGAAATTTTGAAGCATGCAAGACTGCAGATAGACCCTTCTCGAAAACTAAGGTATGACTGCACTTTGGTTTCCCTTCAACAAAACACAAGGCAATCATATGTTACATTATGGGCAATACATACTATCAAAAAAAGACATTAAAAAAAGCAAAAGTGCCATTTACAATCACACACCAATAGTAAATTCTTACAAGAGTCTGTAACTAAGTATGTAACTGCGTAATTACTCCTAATGTTTAGTCAAGCATTACCTAAGATAGCATCACAAATATAATCAGCCTTCATATGTCGAATTATATGAAGAATAACATGTAGTCTCTCATCCTCTCTGGATGATGTAATTTGTTTTTAGAAAGTTTATTCTAGTTTAACATTACTTTTCTCCTCTAAACCATGTGATTGTATTGTAAAGAATATCATTAAGGCATGTCTGATTATAATCTAAAAAAGTAGATTTTCGGTCATTTCTGTGGTGGTATTGGTAGTTGCATGCATAGATGGATGAACTCACATGTGAGCGAGACTCTCGGGGCAGCAGGGAGCACAGGGTTTGCCTGTTTCTGTTGTGAGCATCCAGATCCACAAATATCACCGACCATGAACAGCCCTGCAGAGCAGAACACATAGACAGAAAGAAACCCAGTCACAGCTGAACTATTCTGCCATTACAGGTACAACAACAGCACACAAGCTCATATTCTACAAAAAAGTCCCCCCTCTTTTCTCAGGAAAAAAAAAACATTTGACAGCAAAATGGCGAAAAACAACTTCATGCCCAGTTAAAAGCCCCCTCCATCACTCCTCCGCACACCAAAACACACTCTTTGGCTGCAAAACCAGGTGGATATTTTTGGGCTGTGCATGTTTTTGAAGTACGGTGTGGGAGTGCTTGAACAACAGCGAGTTGAGAGTAATCCTATCACTTCAAAAGTCCCCATGTACAAACCTCAAGTGCTGCTCCTACAATGCAGTCTGTCCGTCCAGTACACTTGCACAGCTTGAGGAGAGAGGAGGGGCAATCTATGCTTTTACTTAGTAAGGGAAGTGATCAAACCTTTCATGTCTAGTTCACGTCATCCATCCATCAGCAGCGCTTACATAAAACCAACTGAGTCACTCCTGCAACCTGCTAAGCAGTTTCTAATGTAAGTCAAATGCATTATGTATGAATATTGCCAGAGTCTACTTTTTTTCCTCCAAAAACAGATCCAGCCAGGGCTTTTAGTCAAATCAGCAAGCTTTCCTGTCACAATTTGCATAGTGCAGTGGATTGCTGGCCACCGATGTCGGCAGCTGTGTGACGAGTGTGTGAAATGGCCCTCTCAGGGAACCCTTTTCCGGTGTTACAGCAGCAGAGTGTAAGAAAACTGAGCATCAAAGATGAGTGATTTTGCCTTTGATGTACACTGATGACTGTGGATTCTCTCATCAGTTTATGTTTTTAGAAAGGACACAGTCCAAACTGGTATTTTATGCAGGTTGTCTCTTTAATATTTTCAACCAGAAAGGTGTAGTGGAGGAAATCATTATTTTCCCTGATTGCAACAAGATGCAATTTCCTCAGAGACCCACTAAAGCCTTGGACTCGTGGTGCACACATGGAAACTGTGTTAAATTAAGTTGTTATGTTTATTTTTTGTTATTGGCTCCCAACTCTGTTTCACACCGCTGGTTTGCAGCTGAAAAATTAAAGTTAAAATTGTCACACACGCAATAAGAAACAACTAAGCAAAACATTAACTTAATGGAATACACAAATGTAATTATAATCAGATCCACTTGTGCCCAAGATGGGGCAGTGTTATTATACTAGATAAAGCTCTTGTAAACATGTATTTAATTTATTTCCCACACAGACATTTCAAGCATCATTGTCTTTGTCTTTTATGTGTTCTTCTATCATTTTTTACTGTTGCTTCTTCTTTTACCAGCTGACCTTACTGCATTTACCACCAATAACTGTGTTGCCTTAAGCTGGAAAATGTGTTTAACTTCTTTGCATCTGACTAAAGTCATAGCTTGCTCATTTTTTCTTAAAATGCAATAGATTTATCCATGTTTGCAATAGGTCATATGCAGCATTTGTTTTATGGGACTGCAATCTTAACTAGACTGGGAAAACTGAGGTTGAGTCACCAAATTGATAACCAGTGTTTTAGGATCACTTAGCCTAATTGCAGTACTTGGAGTGAAGTCAGCTAAAGAAAGGGTATACTGAGCTCGTGTAGTACAGGGTCCAGGTGCTATAGATACTTGGAAAGATGCACAATATACCAGCTAAATGTGCAAGTTAGAGACTTTTATTTTTTACTAAACAAAATTATGATTTTTAGGGTTTAGAAACATATGACTTGTTGTCCTTGATAATTACAGGAAAATAATATATTTCTGATTATGCATTTTTTCATTCTGTACTTTGCAACAGCACTCCACTTCCATCGTCTCTCAGGAGTTAGCCCACGTCCCTCTATAATGAAAATGTGACTGTATAATACCAGTCAATTACAGCGCACCATAATCTGTGCCAGAAAGTCATCAATATCACTGCTTTTATTATGAGTTGCTAATAAACATTGACAGGATGAAGCTTATATAATACCCCTTTCAAAGATCATAATGTATGCCAACGTGATATGGCTTGCTGTGCACTGATGCGCAAAAATTACATTCACAGACTTCTGTCGGTTGAGAAAAGCAACCTTCCCTCCATCACCACAGAAAAATAAAGAAATGCCTGGATTGAGTTAGGTGTGTGTCCGCTCCACTACATCCCTGCTCCTGACTGGGTGTGAATTAGGTGACAATCCGGAGATAGAAAGTGGAACCTGTTAGGATTTGATTGTCCAGCCGTGTGTACACAGCTCTGTGAATTTAATGACTGGCTTTAAAGTTGAAGGATCCTCCTTCCTACTGGCAAGATCAATTTTATCCACAGAGTTCAATTTGTCACGCCGAGGAGCTGCTATCTTTGCTCCCGTCGTGTGACTCGGAAAGGATCATAAAAAAAATCAAAAGTTCACAAAACTGGAGGCTGTGTGTCCATTCATCTAGCACAAAGGCTAAATGTGACACACGCCTACCAGAGTCTGCAGCCGGTGTAAAATGTGATAGCGGAGTAGAGACGGTACTGAGTGTTCCGGTTAAAGGGGTTCAGGGGGAGTTAGATTTGGTGTTGGAAGGATGAGAGTCATCTGGGAAATCAGGATTGATAGAGATCATTAATAAGCAACTGGCTGGCTTGTAGCACTTCCATTCCCACAGAGGGACATGACACCGGACGAGACACTCACACTCAGCGAGGCCCCACACAGAATGGATCATAAAGCAGCTACAGTCCCTCTATAAATTGATTCTTTCAACAAGCTGAGCTTAATGACAAAATCCATTTCTGAGCAAAGTTAAACCTCCCATTTTGCAGATGATCAGAAGAGAAAAACAAACAAGAGACTTTACTACACACTCATCCTGAAAGCCTGTGCAGCGATCACAAAAACACTGAGATGCGGCCAGAAAAACCATCGCTGGCTCAAGTGGAGGAAAGAACAAGAAAAGATAATAAGAGAGGCTTGCTAAGTACAGGGCTTCACTTTCCAATCCATTAGCAGATGTAATGAATGTCCCTTCCTTTCCTCCACACAAGCAAGAAAAAAGGGAACATATCCATTAATGGGCATTGTAATGGGGATTCAGAGGAAAACCAGGACTATCAACTGTGGTCATTGATCAAAGTCTGCTGAGGCAAACATACGAAATGAACCCTGATGGTCAAAAATCCATCCATCGGTGACAGCAGCACCTAATATGCTGAGGATGTATATTTAAACAGCCACTGCTTTCCATCACGTCAGCTGTTGATGCAGGTAATTCCTCTCACAGGATGCGAACATCAAGCATATCTCTCTGATGTATGGAGCTGTAATGGGCCTCTTCAGATTTTAATCAGAAAATAGGCTGTCCATCTATAACATAGTCCTTTGCCAGGTGACACGATTAGACCCCAGAAAAATACACGTGTCTCCTAGGACTTGTATGAGGATGAGGGGGGGAAATGCAGAGTGGTGAATTATTCAAATACCTGGTTTCCAAACAGATTGAATCCATTGATGGCCTCCAGAGCAGCTTTAGCCAGGCCCACAGAGCTGCAAAAAAAGGAAGAAACTTTGAGAATTACATGGCACATAATCTCAAAACCCACTGGTTATGGGTCTGACAGCAATTTAGGCTTTGTCTGAAAATCCCTCCTGGACTACTCTCCTCTCTGTCTTAAAACACCTGACCCGTAAATCCATCAAAACTTGCCATCTTGAAGGACGACCCAGTTACTTAAATGCACTCGAAGGAGCCAAAGATAGAGGACAGAGGATAGAGGACAGAGGAGGCTTCCAGAGAGGATAGCCAGGATAAATCAGTTTTATTGCTACATAGTGGATGGATTATATGAATATATGTGAAATATATTGCCAACGATTTATTCTCTGGAGTGTGGAAGACCTAAGAAATCATTTTGTAACCATGTGATGATATTTTGTCAGAAAGGGGGCAAAATAACTCTCCGAAGTTAGACCTCAGATGAAGATATCGGAATGAAAATGGCTCTATGGGTGCCTAAAAGTCTCCCAAGCCTTTAACGATACGCTCATTTTATGCTAATCCTGCAGTTTTGGCCAAAGATCATGCAGTTTTCCTCATGCAGTAAAATGTGTTATTTGCAACTATTGCTTTTCGATATTTCTGCAAACTGCGATCTCGAGGATATTCAACAACTTATGAGACACCATTGAGCATGGGAATGGCCTTCATATGCTTCCATGATTATGTTCTGAACCGTAATAAACTAAACACTACATTTTAAAAATGTGAATAGCGGGGCTGGAAGGGGGTGAGAGTGATTTGGTACCACTAGAACGTCATGTGGCCCCAACCTGGCCATCCCGCTTCAAATGGTCTAGAGAAGCTTCTGCTTGAAGGAGGGATGCAAGTGAAGGAAACAAGGATGTGAAATCTACGCCTGGATTGTTTCTCTCCATATGAATGCAGTGAAACAGTATAAAAAGCTCATATAAGACGTCATCAGAGGATAGCCGAGGTGGCTCTGCATACAGACTGTTTACTGTTTATGATCTCTTATCATCATAAAGACAATAAATGTGGCTCTGTGATTGAGATAGTAACCATGAGCGTCTTTCAATTGTCAGATGCCCACCAGAAAAAGCATTCAGAATCGAACATGAATCTTAAACTGCTATCTGTTAGGATTCAATAAAGCTGAAGGGTCCCGAGATTGTGGTCCACTGTAGATAATGGATCTCTTTAATAAAAACCTTATACTGAATTTCACACTGGCTGGCTACTGTGATTGCAATGCAGACTAAATGTGAATCAATTTCACTGTCATTTTGTTTCCCTTTCCACCCGGCCAAGATTTCCCTAGAAAAGAAAAGGAGCGGGAAAAAATTGCAGGGAACTTGGCGATGACTGGCGGCAGATCTGCTGACATTATCAAAATGCATTCATTACCATTAGTGAAGCCTGAATCGATGCTTAAAATACAGAGGATGACTGGCTTATTCAGGCTGAGAAAGTGCTCTGAGAAACACACAAGCGGCCGGTACTGGTCAGTGAGGCTGTCAGCACCTCACACGGAGAGAGCTGATGTGGAGAGGTTAAAAAATTGATTCCAGGAAACAGCTTCATGATGCAACAGCTTCAGCTGACAGTCGGAGATAAAGATTCTCATGATGAAAATGTTGCTGTAGAATGTAAGTCCATGAGCTCATACTATAGACCGCACTGCTGTTCTGTTATTCTTACAGGAAATGTGTTTGTTTAGAAGGTTTATCCCAGCTGAGGTTATACTGGATTCATTGCATCATGGATGCTTTTTATATTTCATATCGTAGACTCATGCACCATGAGTCAGCAGACGGCCACTCACATTGATTTAAGACAATAATACAACTGTTAAGACAACATTGGCATATTATTACCGCCACCAAAGAGATAATTATTTTGATTCAGTTTGTTAGTTTGTTTGTCTGCAGGGTTACTGAAAAACTACTGGCCCCGATTTTTATGAAATTCAGTGGAAGAGTGTAGAATTGGCCAAGAAAGAAGAAAAGGGGAACTGAGGGGGGCTCATTTCTCATTCGCCCCATCTTGATTGCTACAGAATATCTGAAAGATGAAAAATGGACAACAACCCATCACAGTATTGACCGACATTAGGGCTCTGCTCACTATCTGAGCAGAGGATGATGTCCGACAAGTAATCGACAGTATCTGCCAAAGCCCACTGCTCCACCATTACTCATTACTCACTAAAATACGCACTGTTCCTGGAATAGTTTTTTTAAATATGTCAAATCATATTCGCTAAATTAATCAGTGTCTCTTTATGAGTCGTAAGAAATCAAGGAAGGCAAATCTTAATTATAAAAACTTGCTATATGGGAGGTGCTGATTGTTGGCAAAATTACATAATTTTCTTTAGTTTATTCAACTTGGTTCAGAGAAGAGCTGTTAAAACTAAATGTCAACTGAACTTCCAAGTCTATATCTAGGAGTCATAAAAAGGTATACGTTCACACCGGTGTGTTTCAGGTCAGTACTGCCGGGCTGACGACTGGCTTGAAGATAAACGTAGCTTTGCAGTTCAGCTGCTTTTAACCTCTGAAAACAGGAACATGGCAACAAGATATCCTAATGCAGGTACCACTGTGCCTGAAACAGTGCCTTTGTTGTCCAAACTCCCAAACAGAGTCAACATTGCAGCTATTTATATCTAAAAAAATCAACTACGCCAATGGGACTTATAGAGCTCCTGCAGGTCTGGGGTCCTCAGGCGATGTGTCTGATTTTCACAGTTGTAACATTAATGTAAAAATATTAATGAAATAGGACGGACCGTATGAGCACAACACTGTATTTATATTCTTAATAAATTGTTTAAATTATCCTAAATTGAGATATTTCAAGAAAACCAGCTGCCTCTGAGATTAGATATGCCACTTTAAATAAAACACTCCAGTCTAGCAGTTTGACTGGGTGTGATGATAAACATGAGGCAGAGGCAATCATTTGATTTGATATGGACAAATGAATAGTGTGCCAAAATGAACACATCCTTTCCTGTTCATTTCCACTGAGCCTCTCTCTGCCCACTGGCACTCTGGGACTAGAGATGACTGCTCAATTTGATCATTTACACAGATCTTGTTTACACAGAACCATTTTGAATCTTCCCCTGCCACAGCTTGCTGTTTGCATACAGCATGTTAATTGGTATTACGCAACGACATGTATAAGCTAGCTCACTAATTGTGAAAATCCAAAGCATGACCTCAAGGGGAGGAAATACAAGAAGTGTTAGACAGGGCTTCTTCACTACATCGAATTTGTTATCTTTTCTCGAGGATATCTTGGCAAGCTGCTGCCAATAGCCTTGGATTGTTGGAGAAAGAAAAAAAACTTGCTTCCCAGAGATAAGCAATGGCAGAAATTGAGGATCTTTATCAAGAGACTGAGGGAGGAGAGGGAGGCCAGTTCGACCTTGGATGATAAATCAGTTAGGAGCACGTAACAAAAAGTCACGGCAATCTGACTTCACTGGCTGATGTTTTAACATGGAGTCCAACATCCTTATCTTCATAGAAAGTCCAGGCCAAACCAATAATACGAATAACATAACCTCCGGTGAAGATGTGGTGCCTGTCATTCCACCGTGCCCCGGGCAGAGCAGCCCTCCCCAGCAAAGCAAGCAACAAGCCATGTGCCGGACCTTCTGTGACATGTGAATAGAAGTGGTTGTAAGAGGTGAAAGGTGGAGGCTGTATGGCTCTAAATAAAAATTTGCCCTGAGCATCTCACAGCCTTAAATCATGTCCTCCCTTTCAAATTACCACACAGATGAAACTTAAGAAATCAGCCTTAAGAAATCCACCAGTTAAAGTGAAGGCCAAAGCAAAGCTGATAAAAAGGTTGGCAAATATTATAAAGTCATAAAATCCTTGTTTGAAAGCAGCCATTCAAAATTAAATGGCATCATCTAAAGCAGATTTATATCTGCTGATATTATCATGGATTATAAAAACATGAAATATAATGGCAGGTCTGTGTTTTGGTTTTGTAAATGAGTTGGGGCAGGCTGTTTTGCTTTTGCTATGTTTTTTCATCTTTAGGCAACAACTCCATTATCTTTCAGCAGATTGTAAATCAAACACTCTGAGGGAAATCTAGACTTCTGTTTTTAGACTAATCTCAGGTCATTTCAGAGAGAGGGTGTTCCTATTGGCTGAGGTACGCACATGCTTGAGCAGATGGTGAAAATTGGATTAAAAGGCAGAAAATTGTAAAAAA